>JACXGI010002353.1:19625-61068 GCA_016801175.1 Esox masquinongy | reverse complement strand
ATGAACACAGCCACATCCCCAGTTATAAGAGGGTGTGCACACTTATGCAACCAGGTTATTGTAAGTTTTTTATTTTTCATTTTTCCCCCTTGAAGATTTCAGTTTGTTTTTCAATTGAATTGTTCACATTATAGGTCACATTAAAAGTGGAAAAAGTTCTGACATGATTTATCTTTTTCTCATTCTTTTACATCAAAAACCTGGCATTTTCACAGGAGTGTGTAGACTTTTTATATCCACTGTACGCATGCATGCATGCACTCACACCTACAATATACAGCTCTGGAAAAAAATAAGAGACCACGGCACCTTTTTCTTTCCTTTCCAAAAAAGTTGAAAAGGAAAGTTTTGAGTGAGGATCAGAAGCATTTAATTTGCAGTGGTCTCTTAATTTTAACCCTTCTGTTCCTCACTCAAAACCTTCCTTTCCAACTTTTTTGGAAAGAAAAGAAAAATGTGCAGTGGTCTCTTATTTTTTTCCAGAGCTGTATACATAAATGCTCACACACACATAAACTCTCTGCCTAATATGCTGTAACTGTTTATCTGTGCCTGGGAAAATATAGATATGATATCTTATGAGCATAGAGTTTGTCAGCATTACTCTTTCAAACAAAAACAAAAAAATGAATGAAAAATAACGTACAGAAAATAATGATTTAATTTTGATACACAACATGTATAAATACAGATCCACTCTCAATAGTCCCTTTTATAGTTTGGTTGACTGTAAAAGGGATGAGAATAACCACGTCAGTCCTGAGAATCAGTTCTGTACAAAACTCAGGATCAGAGACACACAGTGAGATGACATCACGTTCTGTAGCCTACTGCCTGGAAATGAGTTCCAGAACCTTTGGCAGACTTCCACAACGTTAGTTTAAAGATGAAGTTGAAGAGAATCAATTCCCCTTTCTTCTAATCGCCTCTCCCCACTTTAACACAGATTTATTGCCTTAGTTATGACAGGAGACGATAGAGAAAGCTATATATTCCAACTGTGCTACCAGTCTCTGCAAGCAATCAAACGTAATGTACAGGAAAGACCCCTCCATTTCCACCCTCCCCGCCTCCTGTTCTTTTTTCGTTGTCTTTCTCGCTCTCTCTCTTTGTATGTGAGTGTGTTTGTGTGTGTTGACAGCGCCTTACCTGGCCTCATATAACAGATAAAAGCATGAGTGGCAGTATAAAAAGATGAGAACACACAAGCCACATTTAAACAGGAAATATATTGTGCAAAGAGTGTAGTTGATTCCAAATCTGACAGATCTAGTATCTGCCAGGAGCTATCTTGAAAAGTCATAACAGTGAGGTTGCATTCTGTTGTGAAAACAGCATTCTGTACAGCTGAGGTTCAAAGTGAGAAAGTTATCTTTCCGTATAGATCGATTCAAGACAGAAAGAAATGTAGAGAGCAACTTTGGTTAGCGAGAGCAAATGGTGTGTGTGTCTGAGAGAGTGAGTTACTTAATGCTTACAGGATCAATAGAAATGGATGTGAATATGGGAACTGTTAAACAACCTTTTGTCTTGTCTCCACAGATCCTGTTTCACAAAGAAACTTAAACTGTACATGGATCAATACCCCGGCTCCTCTCTTTCTATCCCCATATACACTCTCTCCTGCTCTCGGTCTATCTGTCGGTCTGTCGCTCTGCCATGTCTGTCTGTCTTTACTGCATCCTAAAAACAAACATGGGCACTTATATTGCAGACCTGGGTTCATAACGATTGTCATTGTGTTGGCAATGACAACCACTCAGAAACAACACACACAGACTGAGGCCAACCACTGGAGCTGTAATTAGTAGCAGGGCCTTGACTGTCAGCCTGTATCTCTATAAAAGATCTATATGACCGGAGCACCTTACTGGACACTCCTCTCTCTCTCTCTTTTAGATTCAGGTAATACTGGTTAGGTTTAGGGTTAGGTGTTAGGGCTAGGTTAAGTTTAGGCATATCATTTAGGGTTTGTTTAGAGTTTGTGATACGTTTAAAGCTAGGGGGTATGGATATCTGGGTTAGGTGTCAGGTCCCCGGAAGGATAGGAAAAACAAATGTGTGTGTGTGTGTGTGTGCGTGCGTGTGTGTGTGTGAATGTGCCCCTAACTACCTTGTGCATAGCAGATGGAGGCTTGTTTTAATGGCCTTAGATCCAGCTGTGGGTGGTTGTTCACCCATGTGTGTGTGCTCACTCATCTCTGCATGTCCCACAGTTATGTCAGAGGTTGGTTAGCCGCAGGCTGTGTGTGTGTCTCTCTCTCTCTCTCTCTCTCTCTCTGTGTGTGTTTGTGTGTGTGTGTGTGTGTGTGTGTGTGTGTGTGTGTGTGTGTGTGTATCCAGGCCTCAGGTGCTGCAATCTGCAATTTGTATTGTTTGAAGAGGAGGTGCTCTCTGACTGCAGCAGAAGCAGAGATCATGGTGCCATGACACACTACAGTAGACAAGGTGAGAAGACCTCTCTCTCATTCTCTCTCTGTATGTTGCCTCCTCCTCTCTGTCTATTTCTCTCAACAAAATTTGATTGGCATGCAGAACTTTTGTTCACCTTGCCAATTTAAGTGGAAAATAAGGATGAACTAAGAACAAAAGTTCATTCCTGTCTCTGTCTCTCTCTTTCAGATGTATCTCTATCAGAAAATTCATACAGATTGTGTTTAAACACTAGAATAAAAGTCCCTCCTGTCTGATTGAACAATTTATGGACAGAGAGAAGAGGGGCTCTTATGGTCATCTTCAATCACCACCATGTTACCGTGGTGAGGCTTTTGGTAGAAATTGAATTGAGTCTACGCTACAAGTGACTTTCCTTGAAGGACAAATAAGAGCTTGCAGCTTTTAAAAGACTATATAAAAACAGAGCACGTTCTGATCAAAAATAGAAATAAATGGATCCACAGTGTAAATTCAGTTATTTAATTTATCTACAGAATATTGAAGTTTCATGTGTATTTTCTAAACCTCTAGACAATTACATAACAATAGGTGTGCATACATGCTGAAAGTAAATGCAAAGCAGTTCTCAGTTACACACACATACCCTTGAATATAGTTGGCAACATGGAATCACACATACACACGCACGTATTCCATTCCGCTGTATCTCACTAAATTAAGCTCAAGCATCTCTTCTAACAAAGCCATGCGTTGGTTTTCATTCTTCTATCCATCCATTCGCAAATCAAGTGGAAAATAACTGTCTGTTGCTCATACTGGTTCAGCCCATCCGGCACTTACAGTTGTGCTCATAAGTTTGCATACCCAGGCAGATTTTGTGAAATTTAAGCACTGATTTTGAAGATATGACTGATCGTCTTTTATTTAAGGATAGTGATCATATGAAGCAATTTTTTATTACATAGTTGTTTGGCTCCTTTTTAAATGATAATGAGAAGAGAAATCACCCAAATGGCCCTGATCAAATGTGTACATACCCTTTTGTTTGGCCTTGTTTCAGACACACAAGGTGACACACAGGTGAAAATGGCAATTCGTTTTTTTTTAAATTGCAATTAGTGTCTGTGTATTAATAGTCAATGAGTTAATTAGCTCTCATGTGGATGCAATGAGCAGGCTAGATACTGAGCCATGGGGAGCAGAAAAGAACTGTCAAAAGACCTGCGGAACATGGTAATGGAACTTTATAAAGATGGAAAAGGATATAAAAAGATATCCAAAGCCTTGCAAATGCCAGTCAGTACTGTTCAATGACTTGGAAAATTCGGGGATCTCTTGATACCATACCAAGGTTAGGTAGACCAAGAAAGATTTCTCAAATGTGAGGTTCATGCAAGACCACCAAAGACTTTGCATGACCTGGAGGCATTTTGCCAAGACGAATGGGCAGCTATACCAACTGCAAGAATTCGGGGCCTCATAGACAACTATTACAAAAGACTGCACGCTGTCATTGATGCTAAAGGGAGCAATACACAGTTTTAAAAACTAAGGGTATGCAGACTTTTGAACAGGGGTCAGTTAATTTTTTTCTTTGTTGCCATGTTTTGTTTTATGATTGTGCCATTCTGTTATGACCTACAGTTGAATGTGAATCCCATAAGAAATATAAGATGTAATAAAAGATGTGTTTGCCTGCTCACTCATGTTTTTGTTACACATGGTACATATATTACCAATTCTCCAAGGGTATGCAAACTTTTGAGCACAACTGTATGTACCCGTTGCTTGTATCTTCAGTAAATCTTTTGGAATAACTGGTCCACCTCAACATTGTGCTTCAATTCATTCCTGCAATACTTCTTGTCATCAAGATTCTGAACCAAGCACGCTAACCTTTAGGTAACCTTTAGGTAACCTTTAGTATACCAACTACCCTTCAGGAACGTTATCTCCCTTTCTATCTACTCACTGAAACTCCCGTTTCAACTTATTTTTTAAATCTCATGTAAAAACGTAATACAAGAAACTTTATTGTCTATTTTTGTTTAAAAGGGAAGTATAGAGTAAGAAGAACAAGACATTCATGAACAAAAAGATAATTAAAAAGCTGTGCAAAAATGTCCACCCTTGAGGTTAAGGACATTCAGAAAGAATGGCGTAGATGAAAGGTTAAAGTACTGTACTATTTTCAAATTGTACTTCACAGAGATCCAGTCCAGATAAATCATTTCTAATGGCTTTGATTAAATTATTGAATTCAATGCAACTGTAAGATGAATACAGTCATACAGGCTTTGATATGGCACTGGTTTGTTCACAGATATGTCTGGTGTTGTTGAAATTCAGAGAACATTGCAGAGAGAGGAAGAATTAAGAGAGACACATTCTGAAACTTCTGGAATTGGCACAGACGTCAGTGATAGAGAAGACCAGTGACAGAAATAATATGTCCTCAATGACAAATAAAGTAAGATCCAATAAAGGAGAGAAGCCCTGAATGGTTCAATATGCTTCACAGTACTACTGTACCAGAATGTGTAATCCCTTCTCTACTGCAGTCCTTAATTTATTATAGTATTCAATTGAATCTTCTTAACTGAAACCTTGTTTCATCCACATTTCATTACCAGTAGAATTTAGATGGTCAAGAATATATTAATTATATTAATATATTATTTATTTACTATTCATAAAATAGAGTTTGTTGCAGCTAGCTAGGTACAACCTACAGGACCACTGCATTGCATTATGTCTTATTGTATTGTCTGGTTATTCCAAACATCCACTCCATGGAACAAAATGTTTTACTGTGGCGTTGTTTTACAAGTAACAGCTATGGAGATTCCTGCAATAATAAGACAACTGTAAACATTCCATGTTTTATACTATGACTATACCATTAGACCATTAGGTTGTTTCTACACTTGATATTATGACCATACCATTAGTATAACGGTATTTCTGTACCTGATGGGCTGCACCTGGAGGAGTTCAGTAATGGGCCATGTTGCGATCAAGCACCTTCCAAAGACCTCAGTCAATTATGCCTTTGAGAAACAGTCAAAGAGCAGGCCTGGGGTGTTAATGAGTTCTTAATATGCTCCTTAACTCATTTAACCTTTCACCTCTCAGCAATTATGAAATTCCTCAAGATCAATGATATTGATCGCCGTCTTTATATTCACAGTAATTGGTCTTGTCAAATGACAATCACAGACAATCAGTAGGTCTCCATGCTAGAAAGGTTACCAGTTATCAGGATGGGATCAGGATTGAATCCTAATGCGTGCACTGGGTACTTCAGATAATATGGTACTGGGCTTGAGTCAATGTATTTAGGTATATTGGCGTGTGGGTGCGTGTGTGTGTGTGTGTGTGTGTATGTGTGTGTGTGTGTGTGTGTGTGTGTGTGTGTGTGTGTAGCTGTTGGTATTCTGCAGTGTTCCTGATGTTGGAGGACACTGTATGGAAATCCAGTCTTCCATCTGTTCAACAGCTGGAGACCTCAGATCTCTGTGACAAGCTATACTGTGGCACCAGCAGGCAGCAACACACAGGCAACAGTAGACCTTAAATGAAACACACACACAGTATACAAATATAGTTACACACTTATATTAGACGAGTATAGTTACATACACTATACAAATATATTTACACACACATGCAGTACAGTATACAAATATAGTCGCACAAAAATACAGTAAACAAATATAGTTACATACTCTATATAAATATAGTTACACACAGATACTGTACGTACGCAAGCTTTAACAAATGCAGACAGGAACACACACAGCAGTGTTTTGAACAAAGGAATTAATGGCTTCCACGCTTTCATCATTGTCTTTCATAAGGCATCACTCCTGAGCAACATTACTTCCTCAAATGATTTGTCTAGTTGGACATGCAACTTATCTTCAAATCGGAATATTAAGCATTTACCATCTAAAACTGAAAAAATACAGCAGTTCCAAGTTGTAATGATTTTACAGTGCACTCTCTTTAAGTTTCCGTGAATAGGCTGAATATCTACCTAACAAAATGATTACATGCAGTGATGGTGATTTAATCATTTTAATTTGTGAGAATTAAAACTTAAATGGTGGCTATCACATTATTTTTAATTCTGCTTTGTTCTGTGCAATCACATCAACTTGGTTTTCTCTTTCCATCCTGCCATAGCCAACCCATATAGTTATCTAATTACCTGTAACTATCTCTAGTTAACTGATCGGCTTGCTGAGCTTCCCGTTAGTTGCACAGTTGCATAATAAATCTGTTCATGGATGAAGCCAGTATGTTTCTCTGTTACTAGATTACAACAGGGGGTCAGCTGGATTCAGCAGAGTGACTGTCAAGGTCATAACTATTTTTTTCCAATTTAAGTTAGTTGAGTATTGGGGGACAAAGGATTGTGAATCCCCTCATTTCCCCCTAGAAGTAAATGTGACGCATTTAGGTTATTATGTGTATTTCACACTATGTTGAGGAAAATATTTGAGTATAGTTAGGCTAATGATGTCAACCTTAATATAAGTTTGTGTCACTGACACCAATCCACTGCATTACAGCTAGAAACAAATTTAACTATAACCACTGTTTTCTGTATGGTAGCAACACTACCAGCTTATACAGTATGACTGGGAGCATTTGTCAGTCAATTCTTTAAAACCTGAAAAGGACAATTTCTAAATGTTATGACCAAACACATTGTGGGCCTGTCACTAGAAATAAATAACGACAGATTTCGACAAATATTCACTTTGTAAGATTAGTGTTTGTGACTGTGATCCCCAAGGGTCAACATTTCATTGCTTTTTTTAACCGTATCTACCTGACCTGACGTGTATCACACAAAGGATGATGGAATTGCTTAAAAGCAGTGCAAATGCAACCTGTTGTCATAACATTCAAAAATTGTACCTTGGTGACATGGCCTTCCAAACCTCCTTTCTACCTCAAAACAGTCTGAAGTAAAAGTTACAAACAATAAAGCTGTCAATAATGTTTTTTTTTGGTGAGGAAATCTTCACTGCACTGTATCATATGCATTGAATGGGGATGCAGTCAACATACCAGAGACTTTGTGCTACACACAGTTCGGAATACTTCCACGAAAGTAGCTGGCTAGAATTTATGAGATTTCGTCAGTTCCATCTCAAACATGATTATATTAACAGATTTCTGATAACATTCATACTTTAGGGTTAAGAAGTCTACAACTTGGGGGAAGCCAAGCAAGATGGTCAGTAAAGTAGAGCTAGTTAGGTATTCATGTAAACTAGCTACAACAAGCTGCCTAATGCCTGACACTTAATGTCCACCAGATATGCATCTGGTCTGCCTTCTATCGTATTGGTCGCACATGTACTTCTCGAGGCTGTAGAACAGGTTGCAAGATTGAGCATTAGCTTCTTGATTCCCTGCAATATTTGATCAGAATACAGTGATTTATTTAGGGACATCTCTGTATAAGGTCAATATCTGGCCACTTGAATGTCAAACAACAGGCTGAAAAGTGGATGCTACTGTATGTGCTGGCCATTTTGGCTAGCGAGCTGGCTTGACTTAGAACATTTGTTTTTGAGTTTCTACCAGACATATCAAGCAGATAATCTGATAATATGTCTCGCTAAATCAATTGTGAAATTGTTTTTTAACTAGTCTGTTAGTGTCTTTTATGAACTTCCAGTTGTACCATGTAGCGTAAAGCAGTCGGAAATAATTGAGTTGGAAATATTGAACGCATGTGGTACAACTAATGCACTGAAGCAGGTCCCCACAACAGACTGTGTCATTGAAATGAATGACGCCTGATGCAACACAACGCATTTGATGTAGAGTATTTAGTGGACTTCTGGTTTGGCAGCTAATCAACGCACTGGTGGCTGACATGCTTGCATGACATGCTTGACTGAATGTAGCCACCGTTCTCTTTTTACTTTTTCACAAATGATAATAATTAAACCACTGTCACTGTTTGCTTACATTTTATATTTAAGTGTGAATTCCATGCCCTACATGATAGATCGCGAGACTAGAGGGTCGTGGAGGAGTGACGCCATATAAATTAAGATAATGCACTCTCCTAGTATATGTTAAAATAAAATGTGCTTTCCTGGTATTTCTGGACTGGCTATTTTCAGATTTTGCCACAAAAGGAAATATTCAAAGATTCTGGTCTGTTGTGATTGAATTATCTGAGCTCAGGTCCATTTTCATGGCCAGGCTGTGGGCTGGGAATCAATAGCAATATCCGTGGGATTGCATGAACAGGGGGATTGAAATTGGATCAGGTGTCCTCAAACCCTATGCCTCTGACGCTGGGAGATGCTCTGCCCTCAAATCAGCTTTGGTCATCCATCTTGCTTTATGCCACGGCACATCATACACTACGGAATGGCGTGACAGAGAGAGGGAGAGAAAGTGATAAAAAGAAAAGCGAGATGGAAATGGGTAGAAAGAGAGGGAGAGAGATGGAAGGTAAGAGTGGGAGATGGGAGAGAGAGAGAGAAGGCAAGAGAGAATAAAAGATAGAGGGGAAAGCTACAAGCTCTTCTAATCAATATCCATTTCCCTGGGCTGTCATGTTGTTTGGAGAGGCTGCAGCATGGAATAGTCTGATCCTAAATAAAATATCACCTTCAATCCAAAACGCCCCCATTCATCTTCATTTAGACCAGCTCATTTTTTTGGCAATGGCTTTTCTCCCTGCAGTTACAATGAATATATCAGGCCGGAGTGGCGAGAACTTGGCACCTAGCATCGCTGTAGTCATTTTACTGACAGGTTTTCACTGCTTGCTATTCCGGAATTCAACGATGCTACGTAATTAAATAACCCAAATCTGTGAACGTTGTATCTTTATGAAGTCATCTCAAAATGTGCCCTGTCTGTTTTCTTTAAATAGCTAAATGATTTCACAGTGCGTTCTTGTTTTAATGTCTAATTGATTTTTTTTTTTTATTATGTTACAATGTCTCTCTGACTATATCAGGAAGCTCATTACTGTCAGAAAAGTTTACAATGTAAGAATGTATTTACTATCAACCATCTGTGGAGAAAGATGGTCTTTTACTTCAGCTATTATTTAAGCTGAATGTCAGAGACAGAAAACCAAAACAATCATGTAAACACACTGCCTTTGAGTTATGTTTCTGTCGGATTGACCGAAATGTGTGTGTGTGAGTTTAAGTGTGTGTGTTATTAATCTATAGTCTAAATTATACAGTTTTCACAACAAAAACAGCCAATGGCTCCTTAGGAAACAAGCGGATTAGGTATTTACATATGTATGCTTTGCCTTTAACTAGGAGTGACAACTGACCTTATCAACCAAAATCACAAGCAAATTTACACACACACACACACACTCAAGTAGCTCTGGCAGCACTAACAGAACCTCCTGACAGTTTATCAGATGATACGAGAGAAAACTCAGTAGAATGAGAATGTCATCATTACTAAGGTACTAATCTTTCTCATGGCCGCTTGACATCAACAGCCTCTCATTGAGGTTCCATGTTGTGTGTGTGTGTGTGTGTGTGTGTTAAGTTGTGATGTTAGTGGCATAAAGAGAAAGGCTGATGTACAGAAGGATCTAGAGAAATGCAGTTCCTACCTTCTAGTACCAATACAGCAAAATGAGTTAACTATAGTACAGTTTGAATGAGCAATAACAAAAGAAGTGAACAGGAAATAAGAGATACCAAGTTATTGTAGGGTAAAATGTGTAAAACAGAGCCAATCAATTGGTGGCCAGCTGTTACTCAGTATCACCCAAAGGACACGTTATTCTCAGTCAGAGCTGCTGAAAGGGGCTCTGTAATGCCCGCCTATTGGGTCTTTCATCCCAGATGAAATTGCACGACCTGATAAGCTGTACGTAACTCAGTAATGGCTGTCATAAAAAGACATGCCTGCTGAGCACCATCTCCTACTTTTACATAACCTTTGTGCAATACTCACCAGAGTGGAGCCTATTTGCGTTCCTAGAGGTTTGTTTTTAAATGTGACATTTTCAATCACTTGAATTTACTAATTTGGCCTATAGGTGAGGGGTACAACAGTAACTGACATGATTAAAAAACTTTTTCTTATTTTCTTCTCTAATTTTTGCCCAACCAAAAAATTACTCTTCACAAATATATTACATTATTATCAGCCCAGATCACTTCAGAGAGTATTACTTTCATAAACTGAAAGCTGTTTTTGAAAAGGTGTGATGAGTTTAATATCCCCAGAGAAGTGATGAGGCCCTCATGTGGACCTTTCTGTTACATATGTTAATGCATCAAAGTTTCAATCAAGTAGAATGGCCTTTCCTGTTGGCAGTTCTACAGAAATGTAACACTGGAGACAGATTCATAAAAATGGATCCAACTTCTTTACAGAAATCCGTGCACTGTAATACTCACCAACCAATCCCTTTCACCCAGATGTCATCTCCACAGAGAGATGTGACAGGGTTAGGCACTTTCACAGCAGATTTTTTTCTGCTTTGGCCAGCAAGCCTTGTGCTCAAGCCATGAGGTTTCATGTAGCATTACATTGATATAATTCTCCTCTATGTAATTAATCCTCAATCTAGTATTCCAGTCATACTTACAGGACCTGGTTTTGCAGACACAGATAAAGCGATTCTCCATTTAGTTTGATTTTCTAGTCCAGGACTAGGATTAACCTGTGTCAATGACACTGGCCCATACTGGTCAGTTGGTTTGGGACTTTCTCTGAATAAAGTCCTGAATTTCCAATCAATTGGAAAAAGGGTGATCTTCCATCATCACAGAGGCTAAACATCTTGATCAGAACTTACAGTTAATATCAACCCAGAAACACAAACCAACCCAGGAATTTAAGTTACAACAATAACGGCCAGTTTGCAGAAACTGATTCAACCTACTCCTGGGATAAAACATCAAGCTCAATGTAGATTTCTATTCTGCTTGATTTTTTCAGTCCAGAACTAGGCTTAATCTGTGTCCAGAAAATCACCCCAAGGTATTTAAGTAAGTGACAAAATCTGATGGACTCAGAGCAAACATATAGTTTGTAGAACCCTTCAGGAGTCCCTGCTTGAAAGATTTAATTCCATTTAAATGGTTTTCCTCCCATAGTTGCTTTATATTTTCCAGCATATCCCCATGTTCATACCTAAGTCATTTTACAAGTACCTGGACTCAGTCATCAACCCATTCATCTGGGATTATAAAACTCACAGGATTGGTAAAAAGTACCACTGCAATTCCAAGAAATAGGAAGGACTAGCTCCACCAAATTTGATTTGTTAATATTGGGCGGCTAAAATCTGTGCTGTTACATTTTGGTTGTGTGATGTCTATCTGGCTTAGAATGGAAGGTAAGTACTGCCACCCCTTTTCTCTTGGTGTTATGATCATGTCCCCCTGTCAGTCTGGAGAAATCACTGCATAATTAATACAATAAATCCCATTTTGCATTGCACAGTTCTTATCAGGAAACAAATTAAAGGGTGATTCAACGCCATAAACACAAATAATGAAGCTCCTATTCATTTGGTGAAAGCCTATATTCTGTTTGAATTCTCTTTTGGTGAGTAAAAGAAACATTTTCACGATGATTCAACTTCACAATGGTCCATTTGTAAAATCAATTTGGAAATTGTATCACTGGAGATGGTAGATAAAACACAACACATTTCATTCTTATAAAACAATTACAAGTAGTTACCTGCACTCCAGATTGCTAAGTCAGCCAGTAGACAGTATGGGCATACATGCATTTACATTTTACTAGAGTATTACTGTATAGATACATTTTCTAGCCAACGAGGCATACTCATTAACTTGTCTGTCTGTTGGCCACCCACTGGATTTTCTGCCTCTGGCTTAATGAGGGTTGCGGTGTTTGCTAGAAAATATTGTTAGAATAGTTTAAATACTTTCCTACAATCAAAGTGTGCCAGAAAAATCAGTGCTTTCAAAAAGTGAGCTTAAGATTATATGAAAGAGTAAGTATTGTTGGGTTTGCAAAGATAGCTGGCAGAGCCAAGGTGAACAGAGAAGAGTCAGTTTCTTGTTATTTCATGTTACTGATTCTAAGGTAATCCGAAGTGTAAATATATCATTATGCCTTGTGATAAGCAACTACTGATTAATTAATCAGATTTTTCAACTGTTTTGGGTTTTCCACCCATACCTATATCTGTAGTGTTGACTAGGATAAAATGGTTATTATGTAATAGATGTCCTAAGACACACTCAGAAAAACATCACACACAGGTGCCCTTCTTTCAAACAGTATGCTGCGTCAAAGGCCTCTGTTCCCACAATGATGTTTCCAACTGCCCTCTTACCATTTGATCTTAGCAGCAGGTTTTAAAATGGCTGATGAAAACAAAAATAGCAGTACCACTCCCATATCAAAAATAATGTAAACAGATCATTTGTGTTTCAGAGTACCGGTAGTCAGTCTTTGGAGGCCCCCTGTAACAACAGCTATTTTTTTAAATCGATGAATATAAAAAAACACTTTGCTTCCAAAAAGATTGTTAGCTTCTGTTTGAGCACAAAGGAGTTGAACATCTGAAGTTGAACTCATGAAGTTGAACACTGGCTACGTGTCTTAGTGGCCAATATTTAAAGTATTAAGCTGCAGTCCCAGAATGCGTAAAATTGGATTGAGTCCCGGGGCAGGTAAAGATATGTTCTACTGTAACTTTTACAGCTACAACCTGGAAGCAGTTAGGATTATAGACAGTTGACTGATTGTTCACCTTTTCAGCTCAGGGATTTGATTTAGAAATCCTATTGGTAACTGGTCAAATGCTTTAACCACTAGGTTACGGTACCTGCTTTTCAATGGTTTTGGTAGTTTGGTAAACCACTCTTGCGTGTCTCTATGTATGAGGATTCGATTACTTTGGTCTGAGTGTTGTTATGAGTGTGTGTACATTTCAAAGTGTTCTTGTGAATGCCTTCATGGGATGAGTACTCCTTCATGAACTGCATATGTTTGTCTTGGAATTGACGGTGGGGTAAGTTATGTGAAAGTTATGTGAAAGTTATTGCTACTTGTACCGTTAGCTGTAACATAACAAAATGAAGAAATTTATGACGTGATAATATATTGAATCTGCCATGAACATCTGACCAATAAAAGAAAGATTTAATCCCAAACTGGCAAGGTGAACATTGTTATTCTGTCCTTAAACAAGACAAACACTGTGCTAGCATACACACATATGACTGTCTTCTAGCACACTGGATAAGAGTGTCTGCTAAATTACTAAAATTAAAATGAAAGAAAAAATGTTTTCGGTGGGGCTATGTGCTGACGTATATGTTTCAGTGGGACTAGGTGCTGATGTACATGTTTCAGTGGGACTAGGTGCTGATGTACATGTTTCAGTGGGACTAGGTGCTGATGTACACGTTTCATTGGGACTAGGCGCTGTTGTATATGTTTCAGTGGGACTAGGTGCTGATGTACATATTTCAGTGGGACTAGGTGCTAATGTACAAGTTTCAGTGGGGCTATATGCTGATGTACGTTTCAGTGGGGCTTTGTGCTGATGTACATGTTTCAGTGGGGCTTTGTGCTGATGTACATGTTTCAGTGGGACTACATGCTGCTATACATGTGTATGTGTGTCTTTTCAGGGTTGACAGGAAAACACAGAGGGAGAGGATAGTGACATTTGAACACAAGGACCAGAGTGCCATTATTCTGTGCTGAGGAGGAGAAGGGACACAGAAGTGGAACAAACAGAAACACACACACAGGAAGTCAGTGCTCATGCTGTTTGTATCTCAAGTGCCGATTTGAATGAGACATCAGCCTCTTCAACAGCTGCTGGTGGAATCCCGTTATCTCTCAGCCCAGGGCCACTGCTTCAGACTAATGCTCCGGAGGGGGTCTTTGTGTCTGTGTCTGCACAGTATTAGCAATGTATACTATCTATATACATTTATGATGTACAGATCACACTCAGTTGGTAAATATAATTGATATCCTATACAGATACTGTAGGGTGATATTTTCTGGTCTGTCTGAATAAGCAAGAGCCTAAAAGCCACCATAAATTAAGGTATTTGGGTCAAACCTCAGTTAGTGAGCACACAGATGATTTACAGCCACTAAAGCACTCTGTTGTCCCTGCCACAACACACAAACTCACACACACAAATAAACACACATGCAGGGATACACACACACACACACACACACAGACACACAAACAAACACACATGCAGGGATGCGCGCGCGCACACACACACACACACAAAACACCCCCACATATAGTGACCCAGACCCACACACTGAAATAACTCTTTCTGCATTGTGCAGATAAAAAGAAACACAGTGATGCATACAAAGAGAGACAGAGGTCATAATTGGATTATCTTGCCAGAGGCCACATAATGTTTTACAGATGTGCCAATCACTGTGTCATGCTTGGTTGACATGGCGGTTAGATCCGTTGTTAGATTACGTGATGTGTTGATCTGTTGTTCTGTGCGTGCATTCATACATGTGTGCGTGCGTGTGTGCTTGTGTGTGTGTCAGTGCAGAACACTTGGGTATTATATGCAGTGATGCCTGAAAAGATATCCCAATGTTACAATTCACTACCGAATTTGACGTTTCCAGAGGGGTGTCATTGTCAAGGTATGTAAAAGTAAATTGATTTGCAATGGCTAAGTTCATTTCAAGCATTAAATTCAGAGTTGGTATATTAAACATGTCTGGAGGGGTACTGAACCAGGCACAACCAGGGACAACCAGGCACAGCCAATGACAAACAGGGACAACCAGGCACAGCCAGTGACAACCAGGGACAACAAGGCACAACCAGGGACAGCCAGTGACAACCAGGGACAACCAGGCACAGCCAATGACAAACAGGGACAACCAGGCACAGCCAGTGACAACCAGGGACAACCAGGCACAGCCAGTGACAACCAGGGACAACCAGGCACAGTCAGTGACAACCAGGCACAGCCAATGAAAACCAGGCACAACACAGGGACAACCAGGCACAGCCAGTGAGAGCCAGGGACAACCAGGCACAGCCAATGACAACCAGGCACAACCAAGGACAACCAGGCACAGCCAATGACAACCAGGGACAACCAGGCACAGCCAATGACAACCAGGTACAACCAGGCACAGCCAGTGACAACCAGGGACAACCAGGCACAGCTAATGACAACTAGGGACAACCAGGCACAGCCAATGACAACCAGGGACATCCAGAGGCAACCAGGCACATCCAGGGACATCCAGGGGCAACCAAGCACCTCCAAGGACATCTAGCGACAACCACCATGACCAGGGAAATCCTGGGACAACCAGGCACAGCTAATGACAACCAGGCACAACCAGGCACATCCAGGGACAACCAGGGACAACCAGGCAGGTGATGTCATTGTCATCTGGGAGAAAAGCGTTCTATTGACAGAATGGAGATGATGGAAATCTGAACTTAAACCAAACATAATGAGACTTCAAATATAAATCTTACTCTCTCTTTCATATGCACACACACACACACACACACACACACATACTCACACACAAACACACAGACACAAACATACCCAGAGACACCATACTTAAAGTATACTCAGCAGACAGGTCTCAATGACTCATGTGATTGATAGGGCAATAAAGCCCATAAAAGCCACATTGGTAAGCAGACACAGCGTTCCCTAATCAATGAAACATTTTCACTCAGAAATATACAGGGTGTCAGAGTTGAGACTTGCTTTGGAAACCCATTCTGTCCTATATTAAGTCTTCTAGCAGTAAGTCAATATTCTGTTTTACGCTAAGCCTTAAAGCAGTCAGTTGTTATTCTGTCTTTCGGTAAGTCTTAAACCAGTCAGTTGTTATTCTGTTTTTAACTAAGTCTTATAGCAGTCAGTTGTTATAGTGTTTTATAGCAAGCCTTAAAGCAATCAGTTGTTATTCTGTTTCTCACTATATCTTAATAGCAGTCAGTTGTAATTCTGTTTTATAATAAGCCTTAAAGCAGTCAGTTGTGATTTTGTTTTACAGTAAGTCTTAAAGCAATCCGTTTTTATTCTGTTTTACAGTAAGCCTTAGAAGTCAGTTTTTGTTCCCTACAGTGAGATCTTGGAGGGGGCAATGGATAATGTTTTGTACATACACACCGAAAAAATATCACAACCAATATCTCACACATCCCTGGGCCAATTTGGATAAAATGTTAAATGGTAAATGAAGTATTGCCATTGAGATCAGATGTTTTTATTAATTACATTGATTGGCCAGCTGGTGGCGGTATAACAATCAATACAATTGCTAACTGCTGCTAACAAGGAACACATCTGAGTGGGACCCATATGGAATAACAAGGAGTT
Organism: Esox masquinongy; assembly: GCA_016801175.1. Classification (NCBI taxonomy): domain Eukaryota; kingdom Metazoa; phylum Chordata; class Actinopteri; order Esociformes; family Esocidae; genus Esox; species Esox masquinongy. The sequence continues at coordinate 44,296 of JACXGI010002353.1, read as the reverse complement.
CTCAGGAATAGAACACTCGGTACATGGATTAACAAGGAGTTCTCAGGAATAGGGCACTCAGTACGTGGAATAACAAGGATTTCTCAGGAATAGGACACTCAGTACGTGGAATAACAAGGAGTTCTCAGGAATAGGACACTCAGTATGTGGAATAACAAGGAGTTCTCAGGAATAGAACACTCAGTACATAGGATAACAAGGTAATTGATGACATCAGGAATTCCCTGCTCTACTGGCATCGGTGACCAATTTGCAGATTGATGCAATGAAATTTGATCTCAGACTGATTCATCACCCTGAGAGGCCCCAAAACAAGTTTTAGTGCATCCTATTCTGATCTCATCTGTTTATGCTGTCATAGAGTTTGTTCCAGCATCAGCCGTAACTTGAGGCCATCTCCATGTTAAAGTAGTCACCTTCAGTATGATCAATTCTCTGATCCCTCCTGATGACCCTGTTGGAGTAGTGATCACATGATCATCAGGAGGATCAGCCAGCGATTGACCGGGTCGTAAGGAGGGATCAGAATCTGAAGTTTGAAGTCCCACCCTATTGACTGCATTAAAATGCCTTGAATGGGGGATCATATGGAAACATCTGTTGTTTACATTTCAGACGTCACAAAACGCTATGATACTAATGGATTCAGTTGAGTCAGTCATGCTAATGAGTCCAGTTAGTTAGCTCATGGTGGCCAGCTGGAAGCAAAGCAGCATGACTCTAGTCCTAACTTTCTTGAATAAAGTGAGCTTTATTTTTCTGGGTGAAGGAGAAATAAGGTGTAGCATTATTGGTCACCTTATGCATGACGGTTGGCTAACATAACGTTACTTGCGGTAATAAACATTGCCAATTCATTCCAAATCCCATTGGATTTGATTTTGAGTTGGACAGCTGCCTACTGGTGAATCAACTTGTAAGGTTAGTAACCATCTGGATAAACTGATAAAGGCTAGACTGCTGCTTAATGGAAACAGAAGCGCTGCAAGCCAGTAACATGACAATAACAGGGCCTGACCACAGCTGTCCAGCAGTAGACAGAGGGAGGTGACTACATGGTGTAGTGTAGACAATATCATACCTGGGTTTAAAGCACCACTACAAAACCCACACCTGGGTTTAAAGCACCAAAGTAAATACAGACATTTTTAGAGTGTCAGCGTATGTGTGTCTGTCTGGATGAATGGGTGACTGTGTCTGAGTGCATGTGTTACCAGTTCGGCAGAGTCACTGTAGATGGTCAGACAAGTCAATCGTCCAGCAGTCTGGTGGCTTGAAGATGTCTCAGAGCCACTTGGTATGAGACCCCTCTGCTCTGGTTAAATCCTTGTCTGACCGACAGTCCCCGCTCAACTCTGGTCATTCCTTTCAGACTCTGGTCATTCCTTTTGAGCTATGTCCATACAGTCCCGCTCCTTCAGTGGCCATATATCCGTGCTGATCTCCTAGCTATTTCACATAAGGATGTGCTAATTAAATGAGGCTGTATGTCATTGATGTAGGGTAATGTATCGGCATCACATGGTCTCTGTTGTTATGGTTCCACTGGTCAAAGCTGGGAAGAATTTATTTTCTCTCTATGTTTCTCTCAAGCGGAATCACACCTTCATCAGTGGTACTGGGGAAATACATCTGATTACAGGGATTACACAGGGACTCATGGGCATATATACTGTATAGTTAGGTCCAGAAATAATTGGACACTGACACAAGTTTTGTTATTTTGGCTGTTTACCAAAATATATTCAAGTTACAGTTAAATAATGAATATGGGCTCAAAGTGCAGTCTCTCAGCTTTTATTTGAGGGTATTGACATCCAAATTGGAGGAAAGATTTAGGAATTACAGCTCTTTAATATGTAGCCCCCTCTTTTTCAAGGGACCTAAAGTAATTGGACAATTGACTCAAAAGCTGTTTCATGGACAGATGCGGGCTACTCCTTCGTTATTTCTTCATCAATTAAGCAGGTAAAAGGTCCGGAGTTGATTCCAGGTGTGGCATTCACATTTGGAAGCTATTGCTGGGAACCCACAAAAGGCGGTCTAAGGTGCTCTCAATACAAGTGAAACAGGCCATCATTAGGCTGCAAAAAAAAAAAAATCCATCAGAGAAATTGCAGGAACATTAGGAGTGGCCAAATCAACAGTTTGGTACATTCTGAGAAAAAAAGAACGCACTGGTGAACTCTGCAACACAAAAAGGCCTGGACGTCCACAGAAGACAATAGTGATGGATGATTGTAGGATCCTTTCCATGGTAAAGAAAAACCCCTTCACAACATCCAACCAAGTGAAGAACACTCTCCAGGAGGTAGGCATATCATTTTCCAAGTCTACCATAAAGTGAGGACTTCACAAGAGGAAATACAGAGGGTTCACCAACAAGGTGCAAACCATTCATAAGCCTCAAGAATAGAAAGGCCAGATTAGACTTTGCCAAAAAACATCAATAAAAGCCAGCCCAGTTTTGAAACAGCATTCTTTGGACAGATTAATCTAAGATCAACCTGTACCAGAATGATGGGAAGAAAAAAGTATGGAGAAGGCTTGGAACGGCTCATGATCTGGAGCATACCACATCATCTGTAAAACATGATTGGAACAGTGTGATGGCATGGCCATGCATGGCTCCCAATGGCACTGGGTTACTAGTGTTCATTGAAGATGTGACAGAAGACAGAAGCAGCCGGATGAATTCTGAAGTGTATAGATTCAGTCAAATTCAGCGAAGTTGATTGGATGTCGCTTCACTTTACAAATGGACAATGAACCAGAACATACTGTGAAAGGAACAGGAGTGTTTTAAGGCAAAAAAGTGGAATATTCTGCAATGGCTGAGTCAATCACCTGATCTCAACCTGATCAAGCATGCATTTCACTTGCTGAAGACAAAACGTGAGGAACAAACAACAACTGAGGAACCAACAACAACTGAAGACAGCTGCAGTAAAGGCCTGGCAAACCATCACAAAGGAGGAAACCCATGCATTCCAGACTTCAAGCAGTCATTGCCTACAAAGGATTCCCAACAAAGTATTAAAAATGAACATTTTATTTATGATTGTGTTAATTTGTCCAATAACATTTGAGCCCCTGAAATAAGGGGACTGTATTTGAAAATGGTTGCAATTCCTAAACATTTCATACAATATTTTTGTTCAAGCCCTTGAATTAAAGCTGAAAGTCTGCACTTCAATTGCATCTCGGTTGTCTCTTAATTTTAACCCTTCTGTTCCTCACTCAAAACCTTCCTTTTCAACTTTTTTGGAAAGGAAAGAAAAAGGTGCAGTGGTCTCTTAATTTGTTCCGGAGCTGAATGTATTCACACACATAAACACACACACTATACATACACAGTAAACACACATAAATCACATAGAGTATGAAAACATACACACACAAACACCAAACCCTAGTTTGCAGCCCTTGGCTCACATAAGCTCCTAACTTTTAACCTCAAGCGCCACTTCACACGCTCAAAACATTAAAATGGAAGCCTGTCTCTTTCTGCCCCCACTCTCTCTGAATCCCCCAGGAGCCTTCTGAGTGATGGGAAGCCATCAGAAGTGACAAAGTATCAGTCTACGATGACTTTGGCTGCTATAATTTAATGTATGGTCCTTTGTCTTTGTAGTTTACTTGTGTGTTAATGTTTTTATTTCTCCAAATCTCCAAAAGATGCAATGTTGTTGTTAAATGTATATAGTTCTGTTATTACACTTTACCCGTCCATTCTGTTTTATGTCATTTTTGAGGTTTTGATGTGGACCCCCAGGAAGAGAAACTGCTGCTTCTGGCAGTAGCCAATGGGGATCCTGATAAAATCCCAGTTCCTTATCATTCCATTTGTGGTGAACCAGCCAGGCCTTGAAGCTTCCCCCATGTCATCAGCACATCAGTGTGTCACTGTTCAGTCTGTATGTCCCAGAGTAAGAACCATGATGCACCTATCCCAAAACCCCACCCTGCCTTAACCCCTCCCCACCCTGCCTTATCTCCTCCATGACCCCTTAACCCCTCCCACCCTGCCTTAACCCCTCCCCACCCTGCCTTATCTCCTCCACGAACCCTTAACTCAACCCACCCTGCCTTAACCATTCCCCACCTTTGCCTTAACTCCTCCACGACCCCTTAACCCCTCCAAACACCCTTAACCCCATGGCCCTGCCCGCAGCTTCTCATTCATTAAGTCCATGCTGACCACTGATGGGAGGGCGTGTCTGTATCCTAACAGATTGATATTGATTGGTCAAGCCCTTTGGGGTCTGAAGAGGGATGTTTGGTGTCTGTCAGTGGAAATTGAGTATGGATAAGGGCGGTACCCTTCCGGAAAGGGGAAATGGATTGGAAATAACCTGAGATTGGAATTGGACTCAGGACCAGAGACCAGGACAAGCCTGCCCTGTACATCTGTGACAGTATAACGAGAGAGGTTGATTAGAAAAACGGAGTAAAGAATGAGAGTTTGGCCTGGAGGCTGGAGGGGAGGAGGTATCTATCCCCAGAGTATGGACTGACAGCCTTGTCAATGAGCTGAACTTGATGAGTTAGGGTTTAGGTCAGAGGTGACAGCCTTTAAAAGCCATTCAGCTCCTAAAAATGTGCTTCTATTGGTTTCTATTCATTTGGCTTTATACCGTCCTGGATGCTTTTTTAAGAGAGGACAAAAACATGAATGAGTGTTCTTCTAGAAAACAGGACAAGTTGGCCTCATTGTGAGCCAAAATATTCAATTGAAACCAACTGAGTGAGCGGTGACAGAGTCAGATATCTGTGCGTGGTGTCAACACAACACATAACCCCTTCACAGAGGATCCACGGGCAACACACACTTAGTTTGCAGTTTATCTGCTGTCTTGTAGATAGATAGACGATCCCTGCAGAACACTATAAATCAATACAGTACAACTATGGCAACAACACACAAACACACACATACACACATTTCAACCACACACACATGCTGTTTTATTCTACTGGCTGTGTGTGCTGAGTCAGACTACTATAAAGGGTCTGTGGTCTGTTTATGACAAATCACCATTACAAATAATCTATCTAACATTCTCACGCTAACGCGTTCTCTCATTTTCCTATTCCTCCATGATTCTGTCTTTTTCTCTGTTTCTCAAACACTCCCTCATTATCTCAAAATCTCTCCTCTCTCTCTTTACCTCACATTCTCAACTCACTGGCTGGACTCAAATCAGTCCCTAAATCCTACACCCTTAACCCTTGAATAGCATTTTACTTTAACACTACCAAGTGTTGGCTACTTGCAAGTACACTAACTCAAGCAAGTGAGAGTGTTGATAGTAGTAGGCCAAATTTACCCCAGAGTTCACTAACTAACTCCACCCCTCATGAGGTGTCTGATCAATGATGTTAGAGTCTGACAAAAAATATAGTTGTGTAGATTAAATTAGCAACTTTGTAGCCTGAGGTGTCAGACACATGACTACAACTGTCCCCTTAAGGTAAATCAAGAGCAGAGGGGGCTTTTATAAATTGAAAAACTGCCCCCGGTTTTGTTGGGGATTCCCCTTAAGGGAAAAGTGGTGAAGGTGAGTGCATATGGGCTGTCTACCATGCAATTGGAATACAGCTTCTTGCTTTATTTCATTTTTTTCTTTCCTTATTCTGTCTTTTACTACAGTAGCTCAGCTATACAGTAAGTAGTGCTGCGGGCTGGTGTTTCCTTTCAAGTTTCTCTGTTGCAGGCTTTGTCCACACACACACAAACACACACAAACACACACACAACATTTCAGTGTCTGATTAGAGGCAGTACGATAAGAGGCATCCATGTAATGGGACTGACATGGCTAGGCTTACGTTTCAGATTCAATCAGGAACTTTGATAACTGATGTAAATGTTAGACAGGAAATGCTTTGATAGACAACACACAACCCTCATTATAATGTGTGTGTGTGTTTGTGTGTGTGTGTACGCTATTAGTGTGTGTTTGTGTATTTCATCTGGTGAAAACACAGCGGTGTTGGCTTTCAGATTAGGCTTGGATTTGATTAGAGTAGAAGAGACACAACCCCACCACAATGCTAACCAAGATTTAATTGGTACTAGATGGGATGAGTTCCCCTGATAACAAAACTGATAACACACATGTTACCATTGTGCTTTTTAATGACATTGAGGTGGAGCTGTTTGTGACCAATATAAGACCAGGAAAGCAGTGTGGCCCTCTATGTGAAATTGATGAAGACCAGAACAGTGGCCAGGCCCTGTGGGTGGAGGAGACTAGTATATGAATAGAGACCAGAACAGTGGCCATGCCCTCTGGGTGGAGGAGACCAGTATATGAATAGAGACCAGAACAGTGGCCAAGCCCTCTGGGTGGAGGAGACCAGTATATGAATAGAGACCAGAACAGTGGCCAAGCCCTCAGGGTGGAGGAGACCAGTAAATGAACAGACCAGAACAGTGGCCAAGCCCTCTGGGTGGAGGAGACCAGTATATGAATAGAGACCAGAACAGTGGCCATGCCCTCTGGGTGGAGGAGACCAGTATATGAATAGAGACCAGAACAGTGGCCATGCGCTCAGGGTGGAGGTGAATAGTATATGAATAGAGACCAGAACAATGGCCAAGCCCTCTGGGTGGAGGAGACCAGTATATGAATAGAGACCAGAACAGTGGCCATGCGCTCAGGGTGGAGGTGAATAGTATATGAAGAGAAACCAGTACAGTCACCAGGCCCTCTGGGTTTACTGTCATCTTAGGTTGTTAGTCTGGTTAATATCATGCTCACTATAGGCTACAGCACAGCCAATTGATTCATCAAACAATGGCTATTGGCATCATGTGAAAAGGTCACACGGCTCTTTGGAGAACACTTAAAGGGCCACTAGTGACTGATGGATCTGTCATAGATATTAAACACACACATGCACACCAACACACAAACCCTCTTAAAAACACACACGCAAGCATACAGTACACAACACACACACACACACACACACACACTCACTCACTCCCATGGGTCTGAGTGGTAATTGGGGTGCTCTATCATCCTGTCAGGTCTGGGTTTGGGTGTCCCTCTAATGTGGAGCTGCAGACATTAAAATAACACCAGAGAGCATCCAGCTATAGATCGTTGTGTGACCTCAAAAAGGGCAACTGTGTGTGTGTGTGTGTGTGTGTGTGAGAGAGAGAGGGGGTGTTCACAAAGAGCTAAAGAGAAAAGAAAGAAAGGAAGAGGGAGATGCAGAGAAATACATAGGTTGAACATAGAGCTTTAGAAGAGAGAGATGGAGGATAGACAGGGATGGAGAATATACTGATAGAGATATGGGGTAGAGAGCAAAATGAAGGATAAACTGATTGAGAGATGAAGGATAGAGAGGGATGGAGAATTAACTGAGAGATGGAGGATGAACACAAAGGGATGGAGAACAGAGAGATGGAGATGAGGCCTGGCCAATGGCAGTAACATAGACTGACAGAGGTGAGGACCAGTGCATTAAGGGGTTAACATAGGTCAAGAGGCACTGACCCCCCCTTCCCTGGAGACCACATTATTCTATTGTGGGGTAGGCACGCACGTGTACGCACACACACACACACACACCCACACACACACACACACACACACACACACACACACATGTGGCTTGCCATTCGTGGGAATGTTATAGAAAGCAATATAAGTAGTCAGTTTGAATAAGGGTCATTAGAAGGCTAGTGTTGTTTGAGAGCAGTCATGGTATTTCTGCACAAGTCGTACTAACCCTACAGTAACACACAAAGCTGATTAAGCCACAGCTTTACATTTCTCCACAGCTGAGGTGCCATGAATAGTCTTCAATTATTCCACTAACCCCTGGAGATCATTAGAAGCTCAGGCATAGCCAGTGTTATTCATGTGACAATGTGACTGTGTGCACGTGTGTGTGTGTGTAGCACACAGGGTGTCAACATGCAAGTGTGTGTGTGTGCGTGAAATAAAATGAAGACACCAGGAGCTTCAGGTGAGAAATAAAAAATATTAGCATATTTATTACAGCGACATGGACTTTAGAATGCGTACACCCTCTGAACAAGCGCATAGAACTCTTGCATGAGGAAACATAACGAGGCCACGGGCAGGAAGGAAGCGGAGAGACCAGGGAGTAGGAATCAGTCTGGGAACATTTACAAAACTGGCCTGGCTGGGAGGAAATGTATAAACCAAAAACTTAGGACTTTCTAGGGACAACTTTTTCCAACTCCAAAATGAAAGGGCTCAGGGCCTGGTTGGGTTCAATGGTTAGGGCTTTGGGGTCAAAATTTAAGAATCCTGATTGGAGAATGATGGACAAGCTTGCCAAATGGGGACAATATCAAAGTGTAAAGTACCAAATTACTGACAGACTGTTAAATCTTTCTCAGCCAACTGCTGTATTTAGCTTTTCTAAATCTTAATGGGTGGTGGAAAATGTTGTCCACTGTGGAACATTGTATTCAAATTGATGACAACACAAAAGGCTACTGGCACTTTAATTCATTCTAATACATAATGTGTTGGTGGCACAGAATTATTGGAGACACCGTCAGAGACACATCTGCTAATTAAAAAGACAAAGGTTAATGTAGTTGTTTGGAACTGTTCATCTCCATGATGTTTCTTTTGAAATTATTGAAACCAACTATGCTGTAAATTCATCACTTCATAAAGTGCTGTATCCTCAACCAAATCTTGAACATCTAATGTACTTAATGGAGCTTCTGTTAAACCAGTGCTGGACCTACAGCAGCAGTATAGAGCTGTTTCAGTCATATGAATCTACAGCAGCAGTATAGAGCTGTTTCAGTCATTTGAATCTACAGCAGCAGTATAGAGCTGTTTCAGTCATATGAACCTACAGCAGAAGTATAGAGCTGTTTCAGTCATATGAACCTACAGCAGCAGTATAGAGCTGTTTCAGTCATATGAACCTACAGCAGAAGTATAGAGCTGTTTCAGTCATATGAACCTACAGCAGCAGTATAGAGCTGTTTCAGTCATATGAATCTACAGCAGCAGTATAGAGCTGTTTCAGTCATTTGAACATACAGCAGCAGTATAGAGCTGTTTCAGTCATATGAACCTACAGCAGAAGTATAGAGCTGTTTCAGTCATATGAACCTACAGCAGCAGTATAGAAGCGCATCAGTCATATGAAGTACCGTCGAGGTGCAACAGTGCCAGTATATACAGATGTGGTCCTAACACCTCTAGGAGGACTGAGGGAGGAGGGGAACACAAATGGAAGGTATCACAGTAAATAAGGCATCTAAATGTCGAGTGTCCTCAGGCCGGCGGCCCCAGTGAAATCTGCCGTCCGTGTCACCTGCCAATCCAAGAAATACCCATGCTACGTAACGTACATTCCACAGATCAGGTCAACAAATCACGCGCCGACTATCTCCAGTGACCCGCCTCAAAAAAAAAGTTAGATTTTTCACCTCCTTCAGAATAAATCACCTGTAATCATCATCACCGTTATTGTTACAAACATTCTAGAGTTTCAAATCAACACTGTACAGTAGATATTTTACACTATGGTACAATGGTATAATGTTGCTGCGTTGGTAGTCCAGGTGGGTAGCAGAATAACACTTAAACACAAACAGATACATACAGGAGTGAAGTGCACAATGACAGCCATCTTTTAACAAAACCACCATCTAGATTTCTTGGAGAAGTCCAAAACCCCCCTCTTCCCTCCCTAAAGCGAGAGGGCATGTTGGCTATTGATATGCAGTTGAATTTTCTTTATTTCACATTTGTAAACTTTATTTTGTTCAGTACGGGATATTAACAAGGTTTAAACTTATCCAGGAAATCATATTAGCAAGTTTTACTTGAATAGGGCCATGAATTCAAAGCTGAACCGTGGTTAGCACAAACCGTGACTGAACCGTGGTTAGCACAAACCATGACTGAACCGTGGTTAGCACAAACTGTGACTGAACCGTGGTTAGCACAAACCGTGACTGAACCGTGGTTAGCAAAAACCGTGACTGAACCCATATCGGGGGCAAAATTACGAGAAAACACCACTCACCACGGTCTACTCAAGGCAAGTCTACCTCACAACCAAGACTGCTTGTCTGACTTGGCCCAATATTTCAGGGCAATATAACTGTACATGGCACAACGTCTGAGGAACAGATAGCTAAACATTCCAAAGTGTCAACTTCACAGCTACAAGGTTATCAACATCACTGCTTTTCTTGTCCGCCACACAGCGTAACAGCTTCTCTAACTAACGAGGCCATCTCTTGGAAGATAATGTGCTAACGCTGTATTGTACTGCGTGTTTCTTAATGATGGGAAGGTACAGAGCTGTAGGCTGTACTAAGTGAAAGATGGCGGGGCATCTTATTCACGTGAACTCTCTGCGCCTGCAAGACGTGGCTATGGAAGCCTTGTCTATCCCTGGCCAGATGCAATGTAGGTCTTCTGAGACTATGAACAGATCATAATCTCATTTACAAATCACTATATTTCTCCTATTACCCACACACATCCAGAATTTGTCAAATAGCATTCAGTTGGTGGGGCTTAGAGGAAGAGGAGGGGCCTGGCAACACATGCACCAGGAAGAAAAACACTCCACTTGCATTGCCTGGCACTGATACAAACGTTATATTCAGTTTAGGACTGTCAGACTGACACACAGCTCTTGTAAACGTTTATCTATACATATACAATATATCCAGGCACCGTAAACTGTGTGTAACATAAAAAAACAGGTAATCATAAATCGAATAACAAAACAACCATAAAAACTCTACATAAAACTTCACAGACAGTGATGATAATTAAAATCTAATTGTATTTTTACATATTTTTTTATATGGTCTGAGATGTCTTAGTTGTTGACTGGATTCTGAGGTTGCTGGGTTGCTAGGCCTCTAAGTGCGTGGACTGAAGCTGGAAGTGCCTATACTATCAAAACATCCAGGATGGGTGGAATGGTGAAGCTGCGAAGAGGAAGTAACGAAGCTGAGCGTCCATTACAGCTCCATCTCAGTGTTTTTGTATGAGGAAACCCAACCCAGGATGTCCATGTTGGCTCAATCTCAGCGTGTCTCAGTGGGTAAACTCAGAGCAGAGCGTCCATTTTGGCTCTGCAACTCAGCGTGTCTATGGAGAAACTGTTATACTTGGACATGGGCCCCTTGGGTCAGCAGGCTCTGGACACTGGAGATTATCTTCTTTTGGTGACCTGCCAAAGTCACATCCATCTTAACAAGCTCACTACAGGAGAGGAGAGAGGAAAAAGAGTTTGAAAATGTTGACAACAGCAACAACATACTCCCATTTTTCTCAGCTGTGTTCTTCTCTTCCCACCCTATAGCCACTAAATGCATGATTCCTTGTTGTACTGCTTGGCTTCTGAAAGCAACAGCTTATAGAACTGGTGTGGATGTGTTTCCTGCTTATACTGTGTAGACTGCTGTTTACCTGCTCTTTCATTGGTTAATGTTATTTTGTTTAGTCTACGTCTAAGTATTTTGCTCCATATTTTATAAAACCATAGGTCTGTGCCTTCTTTTTTATGAAGTATTATAGGCCTAGAATACACAAAACAAGCAAAATAAATGGAGCAATTCCCTAATATTTTCACAAAGGAATAGCTTTTGATTGATATTGTGTAGCCAGCAATTATGTTTTTTTTAAGTTAGGGCTTAAGATTAATTAATAATGATTTGCTAGGTCTGTTATACCATGGGCCCAATAGGTGACTCCACATTTCATTGTATTATATGAATCAAGAAACCACTTTACAAACAAAAAAGGCATTATTACAGTTTTTCTCAATTGCTTACACGTGTTTTATGAAAGCATGGCTCATTTCCTCAAAACTCTAAACACAAATCCAAAAACTCACACACAAAACTCAAACCCCCATGAATCTCTTGCGAATGCAAACACTGCATTTGAGACAATGTTATGTCTTCTCAAAATGAAATTTTGTCTTCAAATTACACATGCCCACCTTCAAATGAATAGAGATTTCTAATGTGCTCAATGGAAATCACAACCATGATAATCTTATCAGTATGTCTTTTGCATTTTCAGTGTTACACTACATACTGTATGTACAGTAGCCTGTTGTAAACTGTTATGTTTTTATACTCAAATATAAAACACACACACACTTTCATAAAGTGGTCTTCAAACAGAACAAACAATAGAAAAAAAAAAAGCCTTCTCATACCATAAAGAAAAAGACAATTAGGCTACATCCTGTCTTCGGCATCCATTGTTCTCCAACACAGGGGATCTTGCCTTTGGCCCTTTGATTGCTAAAGCTGTGACAGCTAATTGAAAATCAATAGGTGTTTGCCCATATGTGGAGTCAGTGGTGTGATTGGTGGTTTGAGTTTAGCATTATGAATGGCATTGTTTCTATGTGAACACAGGAGATTTTATCAATGACGACTGGGCCAAATGTAGAGTATTGTGTGTAGTCTTTTGCAAATAGTGTGGTTTAGAACTGCAAAATGAGTGAAAAGCAGGAAATGTGTTTGTATTTGTGCAGAATTGGTGTGCTGTAAGATAATGTACATGAGTTTCAGGTTTTGGTCATTGTGTCTCCAGTTCCAGTGTTAGTGTGTAAGCAACTGAGAAAAACTGTATTCCTACATAGAGAATTAGATGATACAGACGACCCTCTGCGTATTGGCTTAGCTGCATATTCAAGCCTCTCTTAAAATGAAACACTGCCACTTTAACTCATAAACAAGCTTTTGACCTTGGTTTTCAAATGTAGACATTCCCGTTTCCCCCTGTAGTATGAAGCAGCAACTCCCATGGCTGACTGATGCTAAACCTGGCCTAATAACTGGCTAACTAGCAAAGAATATCAAGAAATACGGACATGTGAAGCACTGTGCTCTCATAGAACTCATTGTAAAAGTGCATTCACTAGCGGGTTGGAAAGATTTGGTTGGTTACACTGAAAAGGATATATATTGTGTTGATATTATGTTGATTTGATTAACAAACATTTTTATTTTCTATACAAAATCAGTAGAGGTCAATTTTATGTGTCTGAGCCCGCTCAAGTTACTACTGTTCAGCATTACTGGACGAGGTGCCACACATGCTGAATGTAGAGGTAATATACTGTAGCTCCCATGTCCCCAACACAGTTCAGCCCTAATCAAGCCCAGTACAGTCTCAGACCAGCGTCAGCTTAATCCTGTTGTGTCTTTGTCTCTCACCTGATGCTGATGTAAAGCACAGAGTCCAGAGTGACATATCCAGCGCTGGAGAAGTTGTCCTTGTATTGACCCATCTTAATGGCCTCCAGCCACTCCTCCACTGTACTCACGGTGGACTCAGGAGTGGTCGGGTCTTCCCTGCTGGACAGCGGGGCTCTTATCAGGGTTAAATATCACTAAACATTCCAGATACTACTTCTAATATCTCTGGATCGGTCAGTGTCTGTTTGAATACAGGCGTTTGGATCTGCAGTGGTTCTGATGTGGCTTCGACCAAATTGTGAACTCACCATGCCGAGCTGTTGGCCAGCTCCTGAAGCTTGGTCGGGTTTCTGATCAGCTCGTCGAGGGTGGAGACGATCTGGTCAAACTTAGGCCGTTCGCTGCGGCCGTTCTCCCAGCAGTCTAACATCAGCTGGTGGAGGACCACAGGGCAGTCCATGGGAGCTGGAAGACGGTAGCCCTCATCTATCGCTTTTATCACCTGGAGACCAGGAGATGAGAGATACAGAGATACGGAGAGGTGGTTATTATTATTCTCATCATCCTGGGATGGAAGCGAAAGCCAAGTAAACCAACCCGGGAACTGGCAATAACAGCCATCAACAGCAAATCACGTAGACATGTCAGCTTAGCATTGACACGGGGCTAGTTTAATGAATGCACTCACATCCTGGTTTGACATCTCCCAGTAAGGTCTCTCCCCGTACGACACCACCTCCCACATGACGATACCGTAGCTCCACACGTCACTGGCTGATGTGAACTTCCTGTAGGCGATGGCCTCTGGAGACGTCCATCGGATGGGGATTTTCCCACCCTGGATGGGTTAATAACACGTTCATAAAGGTGAATAAAACATTTAGGAAGGGTTAAAGAAACCTAACAGACAGGTTCATGTTGCTTCTATGCATGGATTTGTGTACTAATTAAGCTCATTTAACTGTGTCAGAAGAGAGGGAGAGACGAACGGTTTGTTTTGGAGACGTACATCTTGGTGGCAACAAACAACTGAGATTTTTTGGTTTCACCTTAAACTCATTAAAATACTCAAACACAAAACATTTTTCCATTGACACACTAGAGTAACATGGAACACAGCGGTGCTTTGACTTCCACCCGTCTCTCGTTTTTCAAAAGCCTTTTTGCTTTGTTGTTCAGGAGGAAAATAAGGATCAAAGGGGAGTGGGTACATCAGAAAACAGGCCTTTAAAATGCATTGGGACTGTGTATAAGCAGGACAGAGAAGACAGCATTAAGATTCCCTATACAGATCAGGCCAGTCTTAACAGGCTACTTATGTTGCACTCCTACTATTCCCAGCTAGAGAGAGTCAAAGTCAAATAAAAGAGAAGACGTAAGCAGTCACCCCTCCTCCCTCCCTTTCCTTCTCTCTACCTACAGCCTCATCTTTCTATCAGTCTCCCTCCAGTCCTCGCCTGTAGGTCTATTTGTGTTGACTGTGGTGACAATGTCTGTGTAAAAGACTGCCAGCGAGTGGCTGACAAACTTCTCCCAGGATTTCAATGCAAAAACAAACATCCCTAACACTTCCTTGTGAATACCAATGGAGTCGTGTCTTTGTGAGAGTGTAACATGTGAGTTACCATGCAGAGCTGCACTGCTCATTAGTATGCCATTTACAGCCTGTGTGTAATTAGCCATGTTCATGCGCTGCCCACCTGAGGATGTGTCCTTGCAGACACCCATTTACTGTTTGAGGAGTGCAAAATCCACATGTCACTGAAATCTGGCTGGATTGATTGCTTTCATTTCACTCATTGCGACTCTTTACCTCTTACTTGTGCAAAATGTTTTTCCCTGTTAATCTGAGAACCATGGAAATCTCTGTAATTACCTGTCAAACACACTTTGGTTGTGGCAGAAACTGGCTCAATGTAATACATAGACTTAAGAACTGGAGAGCTTCATAGGGGATTTAACGCACCAAGAACACATCACAAGAAAGACAAGAAAGACTTTTCGTGGGTGTTAATTTTTTGCGCGATGGAAAATGTAATGATTTATTTTTATATTTATTATTATTATTTATTACATTTGAAATGTTAACAGATAATGTGCAGCAATGAAAGCAACTTCCAAAGTGAACACTCAAACTATAGTGATAAGAAGCAGAACAGCTTGGTGAGAACAGTTTGCTTTGGAGTACGTATATCTATTCTCATCCTGTGAAGTGGCTGTAAAGTTATTGACCATAAACATAAATTAGTTAAAGACCATAAACATAAATTAGATATTGCTTATCCTTAAAAAAATTATGTTGAACTTGTAATAGACCTATACATTTTCTAAATACCAGCCTTGTTTTGGTAACAACATGAATATTAAAGTTGGAATAAAATCTGAGCGGTCAAAATATTTAAACAATGAAGTGGTCCTAGGGTCAGATGCCCATCCCTGATCTAAAGGAAAGGCCCGGCAGATGACAGTGTGTGTAAAACATTATTGATTTATTCATGTGTCAGGAAAATAACACAGATTCAATCTGTCTCAACATTTCCCACTTTCTCTTTCAATCTGTCTAAAATGCAGAAAATAAGCTAAGATAAGCTTGCTCTGGAAAACATTAATAGTAGAATGCACAAAGTGCAATTTGGAAATGTGGTAGTGTCAGCAGTTCATGTCACTTAATGCAGACCTTATAGGGCTGTGTATGACCTGTTAGTAACGTCAAGTAGCTAGCATGCCAACATTTTTTAAAGGAAAATTTGGGGTCCTCTACAATGATGGAAGGTTGGCCTGAATAGCAATGTTTGGTAAACACTGTCATAGGCTATAGAATTAATACATCTGTAATCTAGTTGATATTGCTAGTCGTCTTTTTCACTTCTGCTTTTCTCAAAACATTAGAAAGATTTCCAAAGCAATCAGTTTGAAAAAAAGTAAAGACATTAAAAGCTGTTTACAAAACTAGCGTTCTTCTTGGATGCATATTTTATGATGCAACTCTTTGATTGTATTTAACAGTTTCAAAGACACAGCGGTCCCTAACAAGAACATTTACATGTTCTAAAGAGATGCTTTCATAATCATATTTCTCCACCCTGATCCAAAGACAAAATTTACATTTGGTATTAGACCACTTCACTGCAATAAATACTAAAAACTGACAACAAAATTCTGGAGGAATTAATATTAGGCTTTTTTGACATCATAGGCCTACTGTAGAGGCAGTTCCCGGATTACACTACTATTCTGTTCATTGGAAACCCCTTCCCTTTCTCCACATTTTGTTGTGTTATAGACTTAATTTACTTTTTGTGGTTTGCTAGGGAGGCAGCATCAACTCCAGAGGCTCCAACATGTTTAACAAGCGGGTGTAGAAGGCTGTCTTTGGTCTACACCTGGATAGTCTAGAGGCAGTGGTAGAGAGGTGGATATGGGGGAAGATTAAATCCATCTTAGATTTACCCCTCCTCTCTACGATGAGCTGTGAGTGCTGAAAAGCAACTTTGTACACCCACCCCAACCCCTCCACATTGAACTCTGAACCCCCACTGCCAGCCTGTGAAAGTCATTGTATGCTCCTTGTAAAAGTTTTTTTTCTTTTATTACAGTTTTTTCCAACTGCTTACACACGTTTTCAAAACTATGTCTCCTTTTTTCAAAACTCTACACACAATTCCCAAAACTGCACACACAAAATGCAAAATTCCTCACATCTCCTTCATCTCCTTCAAAATGTTACACTGCATTCAAAATGCCATAAACACATGTCAGAATGAAACATTTGCATCAAAACACTTCCTTCATAATAGTAAATCTTTGGATATACCATGTAAACACTGTTGTTCTAAATCTAAAGCTCTTTGGTCTTTCATAGGCTTATATCTACATTTCAATACAATGTTCTACAGTGAAAGAAATCTGCTGAGAGGGGTAACAAGTAAACACCAATGCCATGTAGAAACAGAAAAGAATTATTAGGCCAAACATTACTGTTGTATACAGTAGCATATAACAAAACCATAAACATATGTAAACCAAAAGTATATTCTGTAGAATACAGTAAAGAACACAATTGTGTGTGTGGGGTCCCGGGGATTTGGTGGGGGGGGGGGCAGTCACCAGTGCTAAGCTACGCTTCATCTCTTCTCTGGGCTGGGTCTGGCCACAATATTTCATCCAGATCACAAGAGATACGTTTTCTATTGCCAAACATCGAGGGAAGTATCTCCTAGCATGGCGTATCCAACCTTGGACAGAGGCAACCTCTATGTCCCCACATGCGTCCTCTATTGCCTGGAGAAGCGGTATGCGGGCATAGGGTTGGCATGCGGGCATAGGGTTGGCGATCATACACTTTTCAGCGCCTACTTATAGGCCTACACTACAGTAAAGCAGTGATTGGTTAGTGATCAGTTAAGCAATTAGTGTTTGCACATGTGAGGAGTGTGTGTGTGACCTGGTGAATAAGTGTAGCATTTTGATTGTTTGTGTTTGGAAAAGGAAAGCAAGTCACTTCCTGTTAGATTTTTGTGTTTTAGGTAGAGAATTGTGTCTTTTGAACAAAGTGTTTTATGCAATTGACAACTGAGTCAAAGGCTAAGAAATAGCTTATGGTTTTGGAGATTTGGTGTGTAGTTTTGCACTTTGAGTGAGAGGTTTCAAAAATCGTGTGACATGAAAAGATTTTGTATGTAAGCAGTTGGAAAAAACTGTAATTAAGTTTATATTCTTGTAAATTCACAATGTAATCTTAAAAAAATGTATCTTATTTTTTATCTCTTCAGACTGGACATTGCTTGGTCAGGGAGGTCACCAAGATCCCATCTCTCTAACAGAGCTTGAGTTTCTCTGAGTACATGCCAGAAGAACAATCATCTCTGTAGTACTCAATCAGGCCTTGACAGTAGAGTAACTGTATGGAAGCTAGACAGATTCAGGGAAGGATGAACAGAGCAAAAGACAGAGAGGTCCTTGAACAATACTTGATCTAGAGCAGACAGGACCTCAGACTCAAAAATAAATCTTTCAGCACAACAAGCACCCAAAGCACACATGCAAGACAATGCTGGAATGGCTTCGGAACATTGTGGGGCATGTGTGTGGATTGATGGTAAGAAAAAATACCAATCAATAATAAATTATATCTATGATACTATAAAACATGGAGACAACCCAAAGAGAAAAGAACAACAACAAGAAATGAATGCACAATGGCCCCCAACAGGGTTGAAACATAAAAACAAACTTAGTGAGGCGCCGGACTCTGAAGGGCGGCCAATCTGCTTCTGGCTGTGCCGGGTGAAGATAATAAGAGTACAAGACCTTACAGGACCACATCAGTTTTTGTTTCATGTTCAGATAACCAGCGGGTCAATAAATACCAGTGGGCTGTGTCCACAGACAGGAATCGTCAAGCAGAAGCTAAAGTAGCAGAGTAGCCTAGAGGTCAAGTGTGTTGGGCCAGTAAATTAAAGGTCACTGGTTGTAATCCCCAGATCAACAAGGTAACCATAATTGCTCCCAGGTCGTTGCAGTTAAATAAGAATGTGTTGTAGGCAAACTAACCTGGTAATATAATGGAAACGGACACTTATTCTACCACGTGACACTTTGCCTACCCGCGGTCAATGTGGTACACACAGGTATGTACACACAGTTGAGCAAACGTTCATATTTGATTATCCCATGCCTTGTTTACACACAGATTTGTGGTTATGCATGATTGATAAACAAGACACTAAAACCCAAATAGTGATGATGACTTGTTTCTGCCAGTATCCCCTCTTGTGGACACACAGCATTTACATAAATGCTACTGTAGGTGTGAAAATTAAATACAGGAGGTAATGAGCAGCATTAGTTCAGAGGCTTTGGACAAATCCGGATTTCGCAGGCGTGAGCATCTTCTGAGTTTCCGAAAGGGAGGGGACATTTAGCACACATGCTTGTTGGCCATTTTTAAAGAGAGATGGTGGAGGTCTTCTCACTTCTGCTTTTTTCTCCAAACACATATGAACTCAATCAACTATCGGAGCAAATATAGAAAACACTTTAGTACCGCGTTAACAGATTAGTACCAGTACAACATTTTACACTGCACAAAATGAATGTCTTACCAAATATATTTATCTTGTTTTCAGGTTAAAAATCTAAACATGCTTCAAATAAGGCATTTTTTTCTTAACAGGCTAAAGTTGCATTAGATAATACTGCTTAGTTTTAAAAAATATGCCTTGAATATCAATTATTTTGTCTTGTTCCTTTTGCAGATTATTTCACTTATTTCAAGCAAATATCTCCTCAAATATAGTTATGTCAATGACTGTTCTTAGTGTAATGCTCATTGTTTATGTCAATGTTCTATGTTATAATGCATTTTTCATAGCATGTTAAATATTGCTTTATATTTGCCCCGGGCTTAAAAAAATGTTATTCCACATTTGGACTGGTTCCTCCAGTCTCTCACTCTCTTCTCATTAGTTTTTAATTCCCCTTTTCACATTTAGACAGGTTTCTCTTCTCCTCTTCTCTAGGTCCTAGAGAGCACAGTCCAACAGATCTTACTTCGTGCTTTACTCCTCGCCACTAAACCAAGGTCAGACAGACACTAATCACACCATTCATTATGTCCTCTTAAGCTGAATAACTTGTTAGGATAATTAGGGCTAATTAGGAGCAGTCTTGACACCTGTGGGCCTTTTAGCTCCTGAAGTATGGAGCGTTGGGCAGGTAGTAAAGACCATACCGTATGTCTGTAACCCCTAGCTCCCTATGAGTAGATTGGATCAGCACATTTGCCAACTGCCAACTATACTCAGAACCTTACAGCTACATATACATGTCTATCTTCTCATTTTATATGTATATTAAGTGGGTAAGGTGTCAATCTGACAATGGGAATTAATATCATGGAAGTAGGATGAGGGGAGTGGTGAGCTAAAGGTAAGAGAAGGTGAGAAAGGAGACGCTTTTACTGTGGCATATCTGCAATTATCCCAGTGGTGGGACAAGGATCATTGACTGACAGGATCTCTCCCTCTGTCTCTCCCTATATCATTATCTTTATATTTCTCTCCCTGTCTCTGTCTTCCTGTTTGGTATGCGTGTGTATATTACCACACATGTTTCAGTGAGATCAGATTGTTTTGTGTTCTGAAAGGGCACTGAGTGCTGTAGCATGTGTATGTATCATTGATTATGTTACAATAAAGGGTTTAAACTCTCCCTCTGCATATCTCTGTCTGTCTCTTTGTCTCTTTCTGTCCCTCCATCTCTAAATATATTCCTTTCTCTCTTCTCTCTCACACACACACACACACACACACACACACACACACACACACAAAAACAGAAAAGAGGAAGGGAGTACTAACCAATAGGAAAGGAAGAAGTGACGGGAAAGGGAGGTCTGAAAGGAAAGACTAGTAGGTGAGGAGTAAAGGGGTGAAAGGGATGAGGGTTGAGGTGGATGAGAGGTGAGAGGAGAAATACATTTTCTCTGACAAACCTGCAATTACCACTTATTGGGAGGAGAGGGTCACTGACATGGAATGACAAGCTCTTTCATCTTGGCAATCTTTTTCTCTCTCAATTTTCCTTCTCCCTGGTTCAGTCCACCTCACATACCGTAAGCTTCAACACTGATACAAAATGTTGTCTGCCCAATCAAATAATATATTTTCACATAATGGGGCCCAAATCAACTTTTATAAAATGCAAATAATTTATTTTAACTAGACTACATTACATACAATACAGGAACTGGGTTAGTTTATTTATAAGTGTTTCCAAATTCCTTCTAAAATCCAAAATGACTGAATATATTTAAAAAATACCCTAAATAGTATTTACACCCAGGTCCAGTGTGTGAGTCCTAACTGAGTGGTGTAGATGTTAAACTGTGTTTCTGCGTGTTCTCATCGTGGTGGTGTAGATGTTAAACTGTGTTTCTGTGTGTTCTAATCGTGGTGGTGTAGATGTTAAACTGTGTTTCTGTGTTCTCACCCAGGTGGTGTAGATGTTAAACTGTGTTTCTGTGTGTTCTAATCGTGGTGGTGTAGATGTTAAACTGTGTTTCTGCGTGTTCTCATCATGGTGGTGTAGATGTTAAACTGTGTTTCTTTGTGTTCTCACCCAGGTGGTGTAGGTGTTAAACTGTGTTTCTGTGTGTTCTCACCCTGGTGGTGTAGATGTTAAACTGCGTTTCTTTGTGTTCTCATCGTGGTGGTGTAGATGTTAAACTGTGTTTCTGCGTGTTCTCATCATGGTGGTGTAGATGTTAAACTGTGTTTCTGTGTGTTCTCACCCTGGTGGTGTAGGCAGCCTCAGGGTCGTCCTCCAGGACTCGTGACAGGCCGAAGTCAGACACCTTGCACACCAGGTTGCTGTTGACCAGGATGTTGCGGGCGGCCAGGTCTCGGTGGACGTAGCCCATGTCAGACAAGTACTTCATGCCCGATGCAATGCCACGCAGCATGCCCACCAACTGGATCACCGTGAACTGACCGTCATGTTTCTAACAAACACAGGGGGGAGGGTAGAGATGAGAAAGAGGGAGAGAAGTGGAGGTGGATATTGAATTGAGAGGTGGGGAGAGAGGAGAAAGGAGGAGAGGAGGAAGGACTTCAGAATGTAGTGTATCGTACAATACATGTTGTTGTTACTGATGTATGTTCGGTCCGTGTCAATACATGTTGTTTACTGATGTATGTTCGGTCCGTGTCAATACATGTTGTTTACTGATGTATGTTCTGTCCGTGTTGTCAGTGTCAATACATGTTGTTTACTGATGTATGTTCTGTCCGTGTTGTCAGTGTCAATACATGTTGTTTACTGATGTATGTTCTGTCCGTGTTGTCAGTGTCAATACATGTTGTTTACTGATGTATGTTCTGTCCATGTTGTCAGTGTCAATACATGTTGTTTACTGATGTATGTTCTGTCCGTGTTGTCAGTGTCAATACATGTTGTTTACTGATGTATGTTCTGTCCGTGTTGTCAGCGTCAGCTTTGCAACAATATGCCCTTGGGGACAATAACGTTTATTGAATTGTCCTGAATTGAATTGAACACATATGTGGCCATGGTGTTAACAGCACAGAAGGCTGCCTCTGTCAGTAACACTCCAGTCTGACTAACTTCTTACCCACAATCTACAGCACTGTGGCACAGATCAGAACACTCTCATAACTACGGTGCAGATACAATTGCGTTTAAGTGGAGCCCATTACCAACCATACTCTCTAAATGATAAGGAGAGGGGAAAAAGACTACTAGCTCATAATACACTTAAATTCATACACACAACAACACACACGCACACGCGCACGCGGCGCACGCACACACACACACACACACACACACACACACACACACACACACACACACACACACCCACACACACACACCCACACACACACACAGCCACATTGAAAGCCACACACCGCCACACACAACCACACACCCAGCAACACACACATTTGTGATGTTCGATTTGGGTAGTGAGCTAAATGACTGTCATAAATAGTGGCTTCAGCCGCCATAAAAAGCCAATATAATTATGAGATGAGTTTTATGGCTAATAGCTCATCCAGATCCACACAGAGTTACATGTGTTTCATTAGAGCCTAGATCAATTAAGCATCGGTCACAAAACAAAGCATCCCTTTCCCTTTCAACCATTCTCTCCCTCCCACCTGTTTCTCTCTCCTACACTTTATCATCTCTCTCCTACACTTTATCATGTCTCTCCTACACGTTCTCATTCCTCTCTCTTCCTTTCTCTCATCCCTCTCCTCTAACATCCCTCTCTCAACCCTGTTCTTGTCTCTCGTCCCTCTCTCCTCCACTCTCATCTTTAAATTCTCTCCTCCCAGTCTCTTTCTCTCACTCTATCTCACATCCCTCTTGTTTTCCTCTCCCTTCCTCTTTGTCATTCTTCCTTCTTCTTCTCTCATTGTTCTCTTCCTCCCTAACTAACACTCATCCCTCTCTCTTCCTCACTCATCCCCCTTTATCCCCCTCTCATCCATGTCCTCCTCTCTCATCCCCCTTTTCCTACCTCTCATCCCACCTTTCCTCTCTTTCACCCTTCTCCTCATCCTTCATTCCTTTCTCATCCCTCTTTGTTTTCTCTCTCCAACCTCACCCCCCTGTCATTTTTCCTACTAGCGCTACAGAATAGTATAGGCAGAAGTTGATGAAGGAGGAAGTCCGCGGGTGGTAGAGACAGTATAATCAATCAGCATTCCACAAAACAACACCTAATTAACTTACTCCGCAGCTGCTGAAACACCAGCAGAGGATATAGATGGATATTATGTGCGTGTGTGTGCGTGCGTGCGGTAGAACAGCAGGTGACGTGGGATGGTTACTGCGGCAACGTAAGCCAGCTATGAAAGGATTAGTGTGTAGTGATGTATAGGACACAGGAGTGGGAAGGTTGACACAACACTCATCTAGTGGCTCATCTACATCCACCGAGGCCAAGGCTGAGTGGCGTTCATGAAGTGTGTGTGGGCTTCTGGTTTTCTGAGTCAACCCCTCTACACTCATTAGTGCGAATTCATTCAGTATGAGGAGGACCACTGAGGTGGAGAGATTTTCTGTCAGTACTGAATAACCTCTGCTAGTTTCTTCTTCTTTCCATCCCTCCCTCAAACAGGAGAGATCTTCAAATACTACTGTGCAGCGGCAGAATGCAATGACCTTCCGAGAGTGTCTGAACATACAATAAAAAGGACACAGTGTGTATGTCCTTGTTTTAATCAATCTTTGAGTCCTATAGATATTTAACAGGTTCCAATCAGCGAAAACATTTCTGGCATAGGATATAAATAAGAGTTTTTCTTCCATACAAGGATAGTAAAACCTAAAATCAGTGTGATTTTGGTTCATGTTTTACTAATATGTTGGGGACGGAATAAAGGAATTTCCAACTTAGGGCTTTTAGTTCGTATAATTGTGTGTGTGTGTGTGTGTGTGTGTGTGTGTGTGTGTGTGTGTGCAACCCAAACTAACCTTCAGGAAGGTATCCAGGGAGCCATTCTCCATGAACTCTGTGATGATCATCACTGGTTTACCTGAGAACACATAGAACAAGAAATGTCCATTAATACACAGGAACCACCTGAGACATACACACTATGGATCGATAGGAAACATGAAAAAGAAAGACAGGAGAGCATGATCTCACACCCTCTCTCTCCCACTGCCCTCCCCCTCTCCCTGGCCAAACCCCCAGGGTGCAGCACGGCATGGCATCATCATTCACAGTGACAGCTTCTAATCAGGCCTTTCCATAAACGGCAGGTGATAATTACTATGGGCCAATCCACCAGGGCGTGCGTACATGTAGTGGTGTGTATGTGTGTTTGTGTGTGTGTGTGTGTGCAGGGTGCTGTCTTCAGATACCATGAATACTGATGAGCCTCTCAGGGATGGGAGGGGGTTTACTGAACACCTGCATGTGTGTTGAAGGGGG
>JACXGI010002353.1:0-19525 GCA_016801175.1 Esox masquinongy | reverse complement strand
AGACTGTGTGAGTGTGTGTGTGTGTGTGTGTATGTGTATGTTTGCGTGCATATTTATATATATATGTGTGTGTGCATATTCATGTGTGTGTGTGCCTGTGTATGTGTGCGCCTGTGTGTGTGTGTGTGTGTGTGGGCCTGTGTGTGTGTGTGTGTGTGTGGGCCTGTGTGTGTGTGTGTGTGTGTGTGTGTATGCATGGTGAGTGTGGTACAGCTTCAGCCTGTGTCAGTGGTGATGAATAGGCCACATTACACCAATAAGAGATTCTGGAAAGAACCAGACGAAGATAAGGAGCAGGGAGAGAGGAGGAAGAGGAGAGAGGAGGAAGAGGAGTGAGGAGGAAGAGGAGAGAGGGAAGACATGGGTAGATTAAAAGTGTGGGGAAGGAGTGAGATTGGGGTACGAGTGGAGAGTTATGAGGTGTATATATGTATGTATATATGTATGTATGTATATATGTATATATACAGCTCCAGAAAAAATTAAGAGAACACTGCACCTTTTTCTTTCCTTTCCAAAAAAGTCAAAAAGGTAGGTTTTGAGTGAGGAAGAGAAGGATTATATACACTGAACAAAATTATAAACGCAACACTTTTGTTTTTGACCCCATTCATCATGAGCTGAACTCAAAGATCTAAGACTTTCTCTATGTACACAAAAGGCCTATTTCTCTCAAATATTGTTCACAAATTTGTCTAAATCTGTGAGTGAGCACTTCTCCTTTGCCGAGATAATCCCTCCACCTCACAGGTGTGGCAAATCAAGATGCTGATCAGACAGCATGTGTATTGCACAGGTGTGCCTTAGGCTGGCCACAATAAAAGGCCACTCGAAAATGTGCAGTTCCATCACAAAGCACAATGCCACAGATGTTGCAAGTTTTGAGGGAGCATGCAATTGGCATGCTGACTGCAGGAATGTCCACCAGAGCTGTTGCCTGTGAATTGAATGTTCATTTCTCTACCATAAGCCGTCTCCAAAGGCGTTTCAGAGAATTTGGCAGTACATCCAACCGGCCTCACAACCGCAGACCATGTGTAACCACACCAGCCCAGGACCTCCACATCCAGCATCTTCACCTCCAAGATCGTCTGAGACCAGCCACCCGGACAGCTGCTGCAACAATTGGTTAGCATAACCAAAGAATTTCTGCACAAACTGTCAGGAACCGTCTCAGGGAAGCTCATCTGCATGCTCGTCGTCCTCATCGGGGTCTCGACCCGACTGCAGTTCGTCGTCGTAACCGACTTGAGTGGGCAAATGCTCACATTCGATGGCATCTGGCACTTTGGAGAGGTGTTCTCTTCACGGATGAATCCCAGTTTTCACTGTACAGGGCAGATGGCAGACAGCGTGTATGACGTCGTGTGGGTGAGCGGTTTGCTGATGTCAACGTTGTGGATCAAGTGGCCCATGGTGGCGGTGGGATTATGGTATGGGCAGGCGTGCGTTATGGACAACGGACATAGGTGCATTTTATTGATGGCATTTTGAATGCACAGAGATACCGTGACGAGATCCTGAGGCCCATTGTTGTGCCATTCATCCACGACCTCATGTTGCAGCTTGATAATCCACGGCCCCACGTTGCAAGGATCTGTACACAATTCCTGGAAGCTGAAAACATCCCAGTTCTTGCATGGCCAGCATACTCACCGGACATGTCACCCATTGAGCATGTTTGGGATGCTCTGGATCGGCGTATACAACAGCGTGTTCCAGGTCCTGCCAATATCCAGCAACTTCGCACAGCCTTTGAAGAGGAGTGGACCAACATTCCACAGGCCACAATCAACAACCTGATCAACTCTATGCGAAGAAGATGTGTTGCACTGCGTGAGGCAAATGGTGGTCACACCAGATACTGACTGGTTTTCGGACCCCCCTCGGCCCCCCCCAATTCAGTGAAACTGCACATTTTAGAGTGGCCTTTTATTGTGGCCAGCCTAAGGCACACCTGTGCAATACTTATGCTGTCTGATCAGCATCTTGATGTGCCACACCTGTGAGGTGGATGGATTATCTCGGCAAAGGAGAAACGCTCACTAACACAGATTTAGACAGATTTGTGAACAATATTTGAGAGAAATAGGCCTTTTGTGTACATAGAGAAAGTCTTAGATCTTTGAGTTCAGCTCATGATAAATGGGGGCAAAAACAAAAGTGTTGCGTTTATAATTTTGTTCAGTGTATATGTAGAGAGAGAGAGAGAGAGAGAGAGAGAGAGAGAGAGATGTCATTAGGGAGTGGGGAAGGATAATGTTGTCAGGGGTGAAGAGGACAAAGGAAGGATAATGTTGTCAGGCCTCAGTGTTTTCTGGGGTAAGGAGGAAGAGGGGAGGATAATGTTGTCAGGGGAGAGGAGGAAGAAAGGAGAAAGTGTTGTCAGGGGTGAGGAGGGGGAGGATAATGTTGCTAGGGGTAGATGACATTGTCAGGGGTGAGGAGGGAGAGGATAAGGTTGTTAGAGGTGAGGAGGGAGAGGATAAGGTTGTCAGGGTCGGATAATGTTGTAAGGGTGAGGAGGGAGAGGATAAGGTTGTCAGGATTGGATAATGTTGTCAGGGGTGAGGAGGGAGAGGATAAGGTTGTCAGGGTTGGATAATGTTGTCAGGGGTGAGGAGGGAGAGGATAAGGTTGTCAGGACCTGGGGAGGCTTACAGCTCTGTATTGGGTAAAGACTGTGATACATCACCCTAAATGAAATCACTATCTCACCAAGATAAATTACACACACATACACACACACACACACACACACACACAGATAAATGCCCATCCTAACCCTCACCCCAAGCAGAGGAAAATCCAATTTCCTTTCACTTTTATCCCTTAGAGTAATGTGGCTGTCAGAGAGGACACCACCACCAGGACCACTAACAGAGGATGGGTGTGTGTGTGCGTGTGTGCATGCATGTGTATGTCTGTGTGTGTGTGTGTGTGTGTGTGTGTGTGTGTGTGTGTGTATGGACTGCAAGGCGAGCATGGGGACAGCACCCGAGAGCCATCTGATTTGGAGGCTGCCCTGCGGAGAACTGGGTGTGTGTGTCCTGTGACGGCTCTATCAAAGGGCCAGATGAAAGGCACTATGGGATTGATCTGAATCAAAGGGGAGGTCTGACAGCTCACAGCCAACCCCCCTGACCTAACAGACAGACAGACAGAAAGATAGACAGACACGTATGTATGTGTGAGTGACAGACAAACTGTGCATGTGCATTTAGATAAGCTGGGCAATTGTCTTCTTTTTCCACTAATTTGTATTTTGATTAATCACAGCAGATCTTTAAACATCAAATATTTTTCAGAGCTAATCTGATGGGCCAAGGGACCAATTAATGACTGGGGCATCCCATTTAGACTGTGCCATTATCCTACTGGTCTATATTCATTCAGAATCGTCTTTGTTCGTAGATTTCCACACACCCTTAATTCTAATTGTTAGAGCACTAGTGACAACATATAGTTATAGAATACACAAAATACTGTGTATGCAAAGTTAAAATGCATTTAAATACAATGGTTGGTGTGTACAATAATGGAATATGAAAATTAAGTATATACATTTACAACAGATTTCAAGTTCCAGTATATGAATCTATCTAGATGATGGGAGATGAGCATATCTTGGGGTTCAGCTAGGGCAGTGGTTTAGTTAAAGGGGCACTTCACCCTGGGGGGGTCCTTGGGTAGTGTTTACCATGGCTTGGGCAGTGAGATTTGTTTCACACATAATTGTCCAGAAGGAGCGTGGGAATGTTTGTTGTGCCAAAAAACACACATTAACAAACACAAGTACATCACAGTGTGTATTGAAGGGCAAATACGTTTTGAAAAATAAATGTAGTCATGTTTATTTTTGGCAAGTTTCTGTGTTATACAGAGACTGTTATGCTAGTCCTTTTCTTTGTGGTCGCAGTTGACCGTGTTTGATAGAGCCATTGGATGTCTTTGAGTGATGTTCCTATCTGTCGATATATTGATAGATGTAGTGTACAAGGTGCCAACATTTTTCCATAAAAGACTACAACTCTGAAGGGGTGGAGTTTCCTGATCTGACCCAGTCCCGCCTTCGCCCCATACTGTGGCAAAACCCAATTTCTTAGTTTTTTCAGTAGATAGCTAGCTAGCACAACGGCTTCTCATAAAGGCTGAGGTCAGATTTATACTTTTTTGGAAGTGATCTTAAATGGTAATATGGCCCACACAGCGACAGAAGGCTAACAAAGAGGATTTGAAAGAAAGTGGAAAAGGCATTGAAATACAGATGGAAAAATATATGTACTTAGTTTTATTAGGACCAAGACGGTAAATAAATGAGTTAATTTAGTTAATTAATATGTGCCTTGCTTATTGCTAAACAAACAGTGTCTGTATGTGGGAATTGATGTATTGCTTCTTTTAGGTACCGTAGGTTTAGAAGCTACAGTAACTATTGAGATAGGTGGCTACAACAAGCATTATGTTAAAGAAATATCTAGACTACAACAATGGTGTCATTCAGAGAACGACCAACCAGGTTTAATGAAAGCTGAGAAAGCATTCTCATTTCTACTGGTAAATGTGTGTTAAATGTGTTAATATTCACATTTTGCCAAATGTAGCAGGATATAACAAAAAGGTGTTGCCTACTCTTTTTAGATATAGCCAGGTAGGACGTCATTGCTTATAGATGTGGTTTCTGTGCTATTATTCAGGCTACTGTCTGAACAGTTAGTACAGCAAATGGTGGCATCCTTCATAGAACAACAAGGTTTATGTAAAGTTAAGTTTGCTTGTCAAAAAGAAAAGATCTTCGGAAAAAGTTATTTCTACTGGTACACGTGTTCTAGTTTGTTTTTGAAAAGTAACCACAAAGGTATAGCGCACTTGACATGTACATAACATCAGCACTTACAGTACAGTTGCCTATTTGTAATTCATTAGGCATACAGTGAAAGAGCAAGAAATTGCTTTCATGACACAAATGTATCATTGCTAACAGTTCTATGGTGAAATGCCCTTTTAACAGTTTTGTAGGTGGCTTGATGTGGTGAGCATTGTCCTGTTAGTCTCTGTGGGACAGGTGGCCAATTATTAAGGGCTATATAAAGATTTATAAAGATTTTTTGTTATGAGTGACCAGTACTGCCTACCTGACCTCCACCTGCCAGAGAATCATTATAGGAGTGGTTGATTGGGGTGGGAAAGGTCAGCAATTATCTTGACTGAACCCTTCCTGGAGGACTTGGGTGAACGTCTGGTGACAGTCAAGTACTCTTTCTGAGGACCCTTAAAGGCATTGTAGTAAAACAATCACCATGAATTTCAGGCTTTAGGCTTACCAAAAACCACAGTGTGGAATATAACTGAAACATCACAAATTGCCAGATAGGTCAAGGAAGACCTCTACAGATGGGGTAAACTCTCTACAGGATGGAGGCACGGCTGTTTCTGCCAATACCATCCCCAGAAGATGTCACCAAACTACTATGACTGAACCGCAAGGTGCAAAAATTCTAGTGACCTAAAAAAACTTTTTTTAATGGTCATAAAAGTGCCTAAAAGGACATGCCTCACTTCATTGACGATGTAACAGCTTATGGCCGCAGTAGGATGAACTATGAAGTGTACAGAAACATTTTATCTGCTAGAGTACAAACAAATGCCTCCAAACTGATTGGACAGCCCTTCAAAATACACCAAGACAATGACTTCAAACATACAGTATGAGAAACCAGGGAGTTTGTCAGGGCCAAAACATTATTGATTGGGTAAGTCAATCTCCAAATTTTAATCCAGTTAACATGCCTCTCATTTGCTCAAGATTAGTTGCAAGGCAATTTTAGTTTCGTACCCAGGCACCTAATTTGTGACCAAATACAAAAATTCTAGTTGGACATTATATTCAAAAAGTGTTTTGATTTCTTATTGGCACAATTTGTTAATATATACAAACACACTCAAATGTACTGAAACATAATACTCTTAAGCGAATCAGAGGCCTGGCTTTCTTTCCCCTCTGCCTTCAGTTGTATTGTTTAGTCCTTTGTTGAATATCCTCAGATGAATTCGGGACTAAAATCAGATGGCAATAAATCTCCTGGATTCAGTAGCTCAGATGTCCAACATTTGCATGTAATAATAATAATATATGTAACGTATATAGCACTTTTCAAGGACCCAATGTCACTTTACAAAATAGCAAATAGACAAAACATGAGACTAGAAACAAAACTAAACCAGCACAACACAAGATAAGCCAACATGAAACCAAAAGAGGTGAAAGGAGGGAGGGGCCAGGGGGAGGGATTTTGGAACAGATGGGGCTTAAAGCGGTCCTGAAAGATGTTTATTGACTCAGAGTCACGGATGGTTGGAGGCAGGGAGTTCCAGTGCCTAGGAGCAACCCTGTCACAGAAACGCTGGAGGTGGGACCTGGGGATGGCGAGGTGGCCTGCTGTAGCGGAGTAGAGTGAGTGTGTGGGTTGGTAAATGGAGAGATACGGAAGGGCAAGGTGGTGGAGGGCTTTAAAAAGTTAGTAGACGGTTCCTGTACTCAATGCGTTGGAAGAGAGAGACTGGAGTAAACAGAGGATGGAGTGGTGTGCAGCTAGGACTGGGTGAGAAGTCGGGCTGCTGCTTTGAACTGCTGTATCTGAAGTAAAGTTGATACAGAAAAATAGAGAGTTGCAGTAGTTAAGATCAGAGGGAAATGGGTGTTTTAGGGTTTCAGCAGAGGGACAGGAGAGGGAAGACATCAGGATTTGACAGTCTGTCATGTGTGATGAATGAAGCAGAGGGTGGAGTCCAACACGATGCCCAGATGGCATGCTTGGTGGGAGTTGTGTCAACAATGATGAGAGCGAATGTGCCAGTTTTGGTGAGGTTGGATTTAGTTCCTATGAGTAAAAGTTCTGCTTTATCACTGTTGATGTTGAGGAAATTCAGACGCATCTCCATTTTTATTGCAGAGAGGCAGGATTCAATGTTGGCCAGAAGTGGGTTGCTGAGAGATTTGGTGCTGAGTGTCAACAGCAGTGAAGTTGAAGTGACAGAGGATCTGAACAGGCGGGAGGGCATAGATGATGAAGAATGGGGGCCCAGAACAGTGCCCTGGGGAACGCCAGGTGTGGACTTTAAGGGGGATGTAGTGGGAACAATTAAGTTAAGCCAGGAGAGTGGAGTGCGCTTAACATCCACATGTCTGGTCTGACTCAATCATCCCACTGGTCTGTGTCCTCATCTGAAAAAAACATCTGTAAAAACCTAAAACATAAATACTCATAGACTACCCTATCTAGAGAATAGTCTATGAACAGGCTATCTTATGCATTTTTAAGATTATTTTAAACAGTGTGTGTGTGTTTAAGATTGGAAGGCCATGTTGTATATCTGTGTGTCTGTGTGACACCTACTTCTCCAGAGCCAGTTTATTTGCAGTGAACAGGCTTGCAGATTGTCTATTGATCTCCTGCCAGGTGGGAGAGCCGCACAGTGTAAAATGGATCGAGGAGTTTTGTGTTTTAACAGCACTTCATTAACACCTGCTTTAAAATCAGAGAACCTCCTATCACTTCTCACAACCTCACACAGTACAGGGCTGATCTACCCACTGGGCTTGTGTTCCAGCTGGAAAAGGGGAAAAGGGAATTTTAACAGGGTATAGATAAGGATTAAAGGTTTTAACTAAACAGCGGCAAGAATGAGGAACACCTGACATCCTCAATATAGTCACCATACAAAGATTGTTTTGCCTCACATTGTTCCTCACACAAAGGACAACCTCCAAAGGAATGACTGGATTCCCCAAATAGAGGATAACACATTAGTGAAGAGAATGGAGACAGGCCTTAACCAGGTGCTGAGGGAGAACGCATTAGATAGCTCGTGGGCAGAACAGATGACGAGGTGCACCTAATTGCAGGTTTTCCAGATGAACCGATTGTCGGTGCGATTGTGCGAGGTGCATAAAGAGATAACAGAAGGGATGGAAGAGCGATAAAGGGACCGACGAAGAGATAGCGGCACTTTTCGGAGATGGAAAAGTAAGGGTCTATTTTCTACCCTTGTTCCTTCTCTGTGCACAGCGCATTCATTTCCATAAGAATGGCAGCAATCAGAGAGAGACAGACAGGGTGTTATTAGAATACCAGGACAGTGGGATAGAAGACTCTTGGGGTTTTAAGTGGCTATAATGAGAACACAACGCACACACAGGGAGTGACACATATACACACACACACACACACACACACACACACTCAACCACCCACAAAGAGAAAGGAAAATACACACAGGCAAAATGTATGAATTAATATGACCTGTCAGAGAAAACTCAGATGGACTGAGAAGGACCTGTACACACACACACACACACACACACACACACACACTTGAGTCCCATGTTAGCAGTCAGTGGTGAGGATTAAAATGTATAAGGTGCGAAGGGACCAAATGGGACTCTGAAGGCCAATAATATCTACCCTCTCACTGACACCACCCACCTCTAACACCTCCCCCATCACTGACACCACCCACAATTAAACCCTGCCCCATCACTGACACCACCCATCCTCTAACCCCTCCCCATCACTGACACCACCCATCCTCTAACCCCTCCCCATCACTGACACCACCCACCTCTAACCCCTCCCCCAACACTGACACCATCCACTTCTAACCCCTCCCCATCACTGACACCACTCACTTCTAAACCCTCCCCATCACTGACACCACTTACCTCTAACCCCTTACCATCACTGACACCACCACCAGTTACTACTCACCTGTAGAAATATATCTGAGTTTAATGTTCTTTGAAGACACACATGCACACAACATTCTCAAAAGACAAATGCATATTCCACAAACATAAATTCTACAAAGAAAGTTGATAATTCCATAGTCTGTGAGTTTCTTTGTGAGTATATTTGCGTGTACGCACATGCATGTTTCTACTGAAGTGAGTGTGTGAGCGTGTGTAAGAGTGTGTTTGCGTATTTGTATGTATGAGGCGTCCTCACACGTGTGTGTGCTTGGCTTATCTTTCATACCGCATTAAAATTTTACTTCTGAGAGAAAAGAGCAGCATTTACAAACATGTGCCTGTGGAAATGAAAAGCAAATCAGATTTACTCTGCTAATAGTTCTACAAACCGCTCCAACCCAGCCAAGCAAAGGTCAACATTAGCATATCTTATTGCAGTATGAGACAGAGAGAGAGAGAGAGACGGGAAGAGTGCAGAAGAGAGAGGAAATAAAAATTAATATGAAATGCAGAGGGAATTCGAGCCTTCATATGCGCACTGTTGAATATTCATGAAGGTAATAAACACACTTGTGAATTATTCATATTCATGATGAGGGTCATGCATATGCATTTGTTCTTTTGTTGTGCGACCTAGGTGCTAGTGAGCAGTGGTGTGAGGTGGGGCTGTTTTTTGACAACTGTCTTCAATACAGGGAGACGTTTGAGACGGGGAGATGGGTGAGGCGGGGAGACTAGAGAGATGGGGGAGACTGGGGGAGAAACAGGAAAAAACATTTAATTAGTGTTTATCTTTCTGTCTCTATGTGCCGTTCAGACACTGATTCTCCCTCTGATTGATTCTCTTTCTATTTATCGCTGCTTCTCTCTCTTTTACTCTCTCCATTTCTCTCTCTTTACTCAATATCTAGAGTAACTATGGGTGAGTATCAGCTTTTAATAGCATTAAGGCATTTGTGTTCTGTGACACTGAGGTACAGTATCTTTATAGGGTTGGCAGTGCAGCATTAGGTATTAGAAAGTGCAGCTAATCAATACTGTAAAAGACGCATTTACTGTAACACCCAAGAAATCCCTAATGGTATTAACACCCCATTCAGACTTCACATGCAGAATTATTCTCAGAGTACAATTAAAAACCCCAAATCATGCATGCCGAGCTAAATTATGACTATACCAAGTAATTAAGAAAACACAGACCCCCTAAAAACAGAGAGAAAAGGCTCCCAAACCTTCTATAACAAAGCCCTCATCTACAGGGAGGTTAACCTAGAGAAAAGCTTCCTAAGATAGTTGCTTTTAGGGGATCTGCTGAACAAGAACAGACCACCACAGAGCCCAAGGAAAGCCACACAGTTAGACCTAGACAAATAATGAGAAAACAAAAAGAGAACGATTTGACACAATGGAAGGAATCAAACCCCCAAAAATGAAGCAAATCTTACCTTGCCCTAAACAGAGAGTAAACAGTGGCAGAATACCTGATCACGATGACAGACCAACAATGAACAGGCTCAGCATGACCTGACTACTGAGAGAAGAAAAGCTATGAGCAAAATGTCCACAACAGGATTTGGACACAATTCACCCTGATCATACAGACCCACAAATTATTTGAAATCAAATTAAACATTGATAAACTCCTGCATCACAAAATAAGCGAAATACAAATCAGATTTGTGACCTGTTGCCATGACAAAATGGCAATCAATGGAGCACTCACAGCATCGTAAACATGAACAATTTCTCTCTCTTTATTTCACCTTGTCATTCATGTTCTGACTATTTACTCAAACTATTTACACATTTTTAAATACTGTAAATAGCAAATATAATAACATTTGAAATTCCTTTATCCTTTTAAAAATGTTTTTCATGCCCTTTTATATCTTATTTTCCACTCAATTTGGCAAAGTAAACTAATTACATTTTCAGAGAGTGAAAAGGAATAAGACAGATAAACAGAGAGAGAAACAGAGAGACCGAGACAGACACAGACAGACACAAAGAAACAAACAGAAAGATTTGGAGACAGAGAAAGACCAAGACAGAGAAAGACAAACAGAGAGAGACAGACAAAGACAGAGAAACAGACAGATTGACAGACAGAGAGACAGGCAGAGAGACAGACAGACAGAGACGGACATAGAAACAGACAGAGACAGACAGACAAAAACAGGCAGACAGTAACAGGCAGAGAAACAGACAGACAGTCAGAGAGACAGATAGAGAAACATACAGAGACAGACAGAGAAACAAACAGAGACAGACAGGGAAACAGACAGAGACAGACAGGCAGACAGACAGACGGAGAGACAGAGAGACAGGCAGAGAAAGAGAGAGAGACAGAAAGAGACGACAAACAGAAAGAGAAGTGGGCTGTATACACAGTGATGGTGATAATGATCTGTTATGAGGCTTGTTCAACCTTGTCTCTGTATGTGTGTTTCTGCTTCACCTGTCAGTCTCTTTAATGTAATAACTAGTAAACATGTGTCACATAAACACACTCACCAACAGTCTGCAGCATGGGCTGCCATGGTAACTGAGCCTTTATCTGATCCAGGGTCGTGTCTGATTTTCATTAACAGATCAGCTCGTCTGTCTCTCTCACACAGGTACGTGACACACATACATGAACAAAAAATGAAATACTGGATGGCCACAATTTCTGCTCATGTTTGTTAATTTAGCCATCGACTCACATCGTGTGACCACGCCCTCCAGTCTGATGATGTTTGGGTGGTCAAACTGTCCCATGATGCTGGCCTCAGAGAGGAAGTCCCGCCTCTGCTTGTCAGAGTATCCTGCCTTCAGACTCTTTATGGCCACGTAGATCTCCCTCTTTCCCTGGAGACGCAAACGGCCGCTACACACCTCCCCAAACTCTCCTATAACACAAAACCCAGTCTAAATAAGTACACACCTCCCCAAAACCCTCCTATAACACACAAACAAAGTCTAAATAAGTACACACCTCCCCAAACTCTCCTATAACACACAAACAAAGTCTAAATAAGTACACACCTCCCCAAAACCCTCCTATAACACACAAACACAGTCTAAATAAGTACACACCTCCCCAAACTTTCCTATAACACATACACAGTTTAGATATCGACATCTCCCCAAACTCTCCTACAACACACAAACACAGTCTAAATAAGTACACATCTCACCAAACTGTACTTCAACACACACACAGACACACACGGTCTAAATAACTACACACCTC
Organism: Esox masquinongy; assembly: GCA_016801175.1. NCBI lineage: Eukaryota > Metazoa > Chordata > Actinopteri > Esociformes > Esocidae > Esox > Esox masquinongy. Next base: position 7,541 of record JACXGI010002353.1, on the reverse strand, counting down.
CCCAAACTCTCCTACAACACACACACACACACACACACACACACACACACACAGACTAAATAACTAAACACCTCCCCAAACTGTACTTTAACACACACATACACACACACACACACACACACACACGGACTAAACAACTACACTTTCCCAAACTCTCACACATACATACGTATATAACACACGCGTTCTTAAAAACTCTGCCTTCCAAAACTTTTCTACAAAACATCATACAGTATTTCAACGATCTGATCTGTATAACAGATTCGTTCTCTGACTCACCATTGGGATCCCATGGGGATCTATGTCAGGGACACTCCCATTGAATTTGTATAGCAACAAGGTAGAAGAACAGCAGCCAGGGATCACTCACCCGCTCCGATGACTCTCTCTATGCGGATGCTGGAGGCCTCGATCTCTTTGGCAAAGTCCCTGACAGCCTTGTTCGGATCCTCATAGGTGTGAGGATCGATATACGTCTTACTGCCAGGGAGTTTCACTGGAGAGAGAAAAACCAAGAGAAGGAGAGGGGGGCAGAGAGAGAGGAGAGAAAGTAGAAGGGTGAGAAGGAGCGAGAGAGAGGATAGAAAGAGCAAAAAAAGGAGAGAGAGGAAAGGAGCAAGAGGGAGAGAGAGAGAGAGAAGAAAGGGGAGGGAGAGAAACGGAGAAAGGGTGGGATGGAAAGAGAGAATAGAAAAAGGAGACAACAGGAGGGCAGAAGAAGTAATGAAAAGGTGCAGAAAGAACAGCCAGATTTTAAAACACCTTCCTGTAATATTCAGGGAGTGAACAACAAGCCACTGAAATGTGCTCAACTCCAGCTTAATTAAAGATATGGAAATGAATGTGGAATCCTTGAGAGTTCAATATCACCCTGCATTGCTCTCTCAGATGGAACACTTCTCCAAAAATGCCTCCCCGAAATGTTTTTGTTTTATAATATAATACTTCCTGCGGCAGCACTAGAGAATGTCAATAGTTGCTTCTCAGAAAAATACATTCAATTTCTCAGAAGCAGCTTATTGTTATCACTGGGAGATTCAATAATTCCTTTAAGAAGTAGGGTTAGGGATATTTGTTTTTCCTACAGACAGTGAAAGAAGACCTATAATGGATCTCAATACTCTGAATCATAACATTTGACAAGAACTTGGAACTGGTTCAGGGAACAATAAATAATAAAAATTGCACGGAAACGGAAACCAGACTATGAAAGTGTTCTGCAACACAGCCGTTTTTTTTTTAAAAGCATGAGAATATTTTATGTTCCGATCATTTTCTTTCTGTCCCTCAAAACACGCTGACAGCATGTCAACCTGTCGCTCACGCACGTGCCCTTCTCGTGTCTGCGTGTATATATGTCTACCTCGTCCATGTTGAAACTGCATCTTCTCCTCGTCTGGGTCTTGCTTGGCTTTGATGTATCCACAGTGTCTGAGGAACAAACCGCCCGAACAGGTTAATGGTGTCATAATGTGTGTGTGCATGCATGACAACTTTAAGTTTCAATTTCAAGAAACTCCCACGATACACGTCGCACAGCAAAGGGCATGCCGATGGCGTTGAACTCCTCTCCTGTATACCACGCCCCACCTTTCTGCGTGTCACAGTCATCTGGATCCTGAAGGTGTTACGCCTCTCCCTCTCCAGTCGTAGATCCATGCTTCACCATGAAGACCCACCACATCCACCCTTTTAACCCTTCCTTCAACCGTTCTAACCATTAACTGCTTCTACTACACCTCAGAAGGGTACCAAACACACGCGCACACACACGCGCATACACCCTGCAGAGCGGATCAATCCGGCGATCCATATCAACCATCAATCAATTGATCGGCTGTGAGGAAGTGTTAAACCTGGCCTGGTTAGCCGGCACCACACCGTGTTTTTAGTCGGGGTGGGGGGGGGGGTCAACGTGAGCCTTTCTCCGATCCGTAAAACTTTAGCAGAGAAACAGTACATTTAACAAGCCTGTTCACACAAAACGCCATTACATTTAACGCTTGCTTAAATACGGCATGACGGTTTTAGCTGAAAACATAAAAGCGTAAAATCCATTTTCACAATGTCAGGTACTAAAACAGCACATAAATGGTTTCTTTCCTGGCTCCTCTCCTCCATTCTCTTTTCCTCTGATCATTTCTTTCATTTTCTCTCTGCTCTTTCTTCAAACTATCCTCTCCCTGTCTGTTCTCTGCACACTCCCACTCTCCTCTGCTCCCTCTGTTCTGCAATCTCCCCTCATTATTAGACATGTGAAGGGAAGTGATTCTGGAGAACAATCCTGTCCGTGTCTTTCATCCTAATCAGAGCCCAGTACATCTTAAAGCCATTCTGATTGGGATCAGTTCCAAGAGCTATGATCAACCACATTTACATCTGGACCCCAAACAGAGATGGGTGGGGGGGGGGGGCAGAGGAGGAGAGAGAGAGAAGGGACAAGCACCTGCTACGGAGGGAGGCGCGGGAAGGAAAGAAAGAAGCAGCGAATAGGGCTGCTGGAGCAGTGAGCTGGAGGAGCGGGGGAGAATGTGGAGGTGAAAGATAATGACGCTGTGTTAGCCTCACTAAATGAGACAGTCATTTGGTGCCTGATCCCTGTGTTGGTTTTAACACAGCTGAACCAATGGATGGAATAACTAACGCTTGAGCGGGCCCTCTGGGGGGTGCTGTGTTAGTCTGGGTCTCTCAGGGGAGAGGGGGCGGGGGCTGAACACACACACGTCCCCCTGCCACGCGTCGGCCAGAGGTCCTTGGTCTGAGGTTTGGGAAAGAATTAGGAAACGGTAGGGGAGGTTTGTGAGGGGAGGGGGGTCAGGGGTTGGGGAGTCCCACCTGTTTATCAGCTGTTCAAGCCAGACGGGGTCATCTAATCACTGGGAACCCCATATAAAGACTCCAGGGACAGGGGTTAGAGCATATGGGGAATGGAGAGACCAGGTCGCAGCTCTGCCACGACTGGCTTCCAAAACCACCCTGTAACGTTCACCTCCTACGCACACACACAAGTACACAAACACACACTTACACAGACACACATGAATACACCGACACACACAAACACAAACATACACGAACACACATCTATACAAACATACACCTACAGGCACACATACACAGATACACAGACATACACTTACAAACACACACACACGCACACACACACACACACACACACACACACACGTACAAAGACCCTCAATCCAGTACACTTGTTACAGGGTCCAAAGAGCCAAAACACGCTGAAGACACATTTCCTTCTTCACTGCAGGGGTGTGTGTGTAGGTTTGGGGGGGCGCGTGTGTGTGGGGGGGTGGGGGTGGGGTCTCTGTGAGTGGAGCACACATTTCCATAGTAATTACAGTGTGCCTGAATTGGCCTCTGCAGTTAGATGTGTAATGATTTATTATTGCTGAAAGACATCTCTGAAATCCCAGCCTTGTTTGGGTCCCAGCGGTACTTTGTGCCCCGCTATACCATAGCAACCAAACCAGAAGGGAAGCTCACATTAAAGTAGCATTCAGAAAGTTTTGTAAAAAGGCAGACTAGTTTAGAGAGCAACACAACCTAGCCAACGACCAGTAGATAGAGGTTGGTTGAATGTCTTTTTAAATGGGTCGGAGTCTACAGCACCACTCTATATTCAAGTACAGCACCAGCTAGTGTATCCCATTCCATCTGTCACCCAGAGACGCTGCACTGTTCCGGCACGTTCCCATCCAATTTAACATACTCCGCTATCTCCCTCACACCTCACTTTTTACACACACACACCTCTCTTTCACACACACGCACACACACTTCCTCTGTTTCAGTCCACTGTCCTCCGAAAGCCACACGCTCTGCATTTGCATATCAATTTACTTTTTAATATAATACTCTGTCACTCGAGACCCAGTTGTCATTCGGCAAGAGAGGATCCACCTTCATGGAACCCCATCCATATATTATCCTCCCCAACCCCTCTGCCCCTCTCTCTGCCTCTCTCTGCCTCTCTCTCTATGTGTCTCTCTCTGTGTCTCTCTCTGCCTCTCTCTCTGCGTCTCTCTCTGTGTTTCTCTCTGCCTCTCTCTCTGCGTCTCTCTCTGCGTCTCTCTCTGCCTCTCTCTGCCTCTCTCTCTCTCTCTGCCTCTCTCTCTGTGTCTCTCTCTGCTTCTCTGTCTGCCTCTCTCTCTGCATCTTTCTCTGTGTCCCTCTCTGTGTCTCTTTCTCTCTGGTTCTTCTGTCTCTTTCTGTGTGGATCTGTCGCTCTTCTTGTCACCAAACTCCTCCTATGGCCTAGCTACATATTCTTGGTCTTTTCCTCTATCTCCATCTCTCTATCTCTCCCCAACTCTCTCTATGTCCATAATGCACTCTCTCTTGCTAGATTTCATTCCCCTATCTTTCTTTAGTTCCTCTCTCTGTCTCTTTCCCTCTGTGTATAGCAGGGTGAGTGAAGGGCTGGATGTGATTAGAGGTTTTTCTGACAGACAGGATGTGATGCAGAATACCAGGTGGGGGTCCAACACTGCATACTAACTATTCAGGTGGAGGAGGGAGAAGTAGAGATGCACATTTCCACGGAAGTCACTTAGAAGACATTCTAACCCTGTCTAAATCAACATGGTGGCAGAGTATCTGAACACTGTGACTGATAACAAACTGAAGAAAACACTGACTATGGACTATGGAGTCTGTGACCAAAGCCTTGCCAGAGAGTGGTCTTTACAGGCACTTCTGGCAACCCAAAAGACAGGCTGTGATCAACGAGTTTCCACTTTGTCCTACAGTGTGAGAACTGCGCAGACATATGGGAAATGTTCCTCACATGTCTCTGTCTCTGCTTTGAAAGACAATATTAGCTCCAAAACACGTATCTTCCTGCTTAAAAATGGTTTAGTTATTGTCCACATTCATTTTTCATCGTGATATCCTAATTCTTTTTTTATTCATTAAGTGTTAACTTTGTTACTATTATTACCTACAGTATCTGTGTAAGTATTGATGTGTTTATGTGTTTATACTTTTGCTTTGGCAATGTATGCGGTGACACACCGATAAGGGCTATTAAATTGAATTTAATGAACTGGAAGAAGGAGGGAGAGGGAGAAGGAGAGGTAGGGTCACAGTAGCTCCAGGGCGGGCTAATACTATCCTACTTGGCTGACTCAGGTGCCCTTGTCTGGGTGATGGAAACACTGGGGAAAATCACACTCGCACCAAGAGGGTAGCACTCAGAGAAACCGTTTTTTAGGAAAGCTGCCAAGAGGAGAGGAAGAAAGAGATGGAAACAGAGAAAGAGGAGAGGAAAAGAGAGAGGGAGTGAATGGGAGTGAGGGAGAGAGAGAAAGAGGAGAGGATAAGAGTGAGGGAGAGATATGGAGTGAGAGAGAGAGAGAGAGATAGAGAGTGAGGGGGAGAGAAAAGGGGAGGGATCAAACACTAGAAAAATTCATTAGGAAAGCAAAAGATTGATCTGTAGAGCTTTAAAGACATGGAAAGTTATGATCTATTGTGCTTGAAAGACAGGTAACGGGCTGAACTATAGAGCTTTAAAGACAGGGAAAGGATTCATCTATAGAGCTTTAAAGACAGGGAAATGATTCATCTATAGAGCTTCAAACACAGGTAAAGGATTCATCTATAGAGCTTTAAAGACAGGGAAATGATTCATCTATAGAGCTTCAAACACAGGTAAAGGATTCATCTATAGAGCTTTAAAGACAGGGAAAGTATTCATCTATAGAGCTTTAAAGACAGGGAAATTATTGATATATAGAACTTTAAACACAGGGAAAGGATTGACCTGTAGAGCTTTAAAGACAAGGAAAGGAAAGAACTATAGAGATTTAAACATACAGAAATTATTGATCTATATATCTCTAGAACTTTAAACACAGGGAAGGTTCTGAAAAGAGAACAGTGATGTATAAATACTGATTTTGAAATATCATTAAAACTAAGAGCAAAGGAAAATGCCCGTGCAAGCACACAGACACACAATTCACTGTTCAAATATATATCTAGATGAGACAGCTCAAAATCAAATAAGCTTGCTGTATGTGTCAATGTATGTATGTTTTCTGTTCAACCTTGACCGTATCTTAAATAGCATTGCTTCCACAGCTAATAAAGGCAGTGTAAAAGGAAGCTGTATCACTCAACATGTTTTATATGACAAGCTTTTATGAGATTAGTCAAAGACCTGAGCGTTGAAGGAGAAATTGATGTACTCAGAGAGGGAAAGTAAGACTGGGGGAAAGGGTAAACACACAGAAAACATATTTCCTGTTTTACTATTCTTGTGGGGACCCCAACATTACTCCCATTCAAAATCATATTTGTTCTAACCCAAAAAATCGAATTTTAACCCCAACTCGTAAGCATAACCCTTAACCCTAATTCCAACCCCAGTCATCCATTTCCAGATTTTGAAGGGTACAAAAGCCACCTGCCACTTAAATCTTGCTGTATTGATTGTTTACTGTGGCAACACTTATATAGTCTCACCTGTGCCAATAGCTTTTTACCATTTACATTGCAAACCTGTCCAGTTTCAATGGATAAAATGAAACACACTGAATATATTGTCTGTCCATTTAATCTATAAAACCACGAAAGCTGCATCTGAGATTTGACATATTGTTTTGACACTTGACAGAGAAGAGAAGAAAGCTGTGGTTTTATACAAACAAAAAACAATAAAGATAAAAAGCAATAATATGCCTTCTCATCTCGCAAAAAAATTAAAGCATGTAAAAACAAGTGTTATGGAGAGGGTATCCTTCTCTTGATACACTGATTACACAGGAAACGTATGTGCGTGTGTGCAAGCGTTTGCATTTCAACATATGTGCACTACTAAGTGTCCACACTGTGAAAATACCTTTTAACCAATAAACTACCTGTCCCAAATGTTCAGTCAGCCCATTCACATGGGCCTGGGTTTGCTATACTCTTAAAATATGACACCTGGTCATGAGTGGGCTACTCACAATGCCCTTGGTGTAGGGTGTTCCGTGTGTGTAGGTGTATTTGTGTGTATGTTTGTGTCTGTGTGAATGTGTGTGTGTGTGTGTGTGTGTGAGTGTATGCATTTGTAAGTCTGTGTGTGTGTGTGGTGTGTGTGTGAGCTGACTACAAATAACATGCCCAGCTCCTATTGAGCTGATGTAAAGACTTTAATGCCCACAGCGGAAGAACACTGCCGGTACTACTGTAACCACGTTGCTTCGGTCAAAGCTGTCCTCTAAAAGGCAAAATGATGGGTGGCTGACCATGTAAAAAGGTTTGGGGTCAACTCTGACAAAGAACAATGTTAGTATCTGATAACAATAACAGTGCCAGGAAAGAACAGAGTGGAAGGAAAGAGAAAAATGAATGAAGAATAACATGGTAAAACACTGCCCACCAATCGCTTTCAAAACTCCCAGCTTGACTCACCTGTCTTTATAGCAGGTGTGGGTCTGTGCACTCATAGTCTCTCCTCACAGTAAGTGTATGTTGAGCTATGTGACCTGCTGGTCTCTCTTCCTATTTGGGGTGCATGGTGAGCTATG
>JACXGI010002352.1:58486-75104 GCA_016801175.1 Esox masquinongy | reverse complement strand
TAATTTTCTGAGATACTGAATTTGGGGTTTTCATTAGTTGTCAGTTATAATCATCAAAATTAAAAGAAATAAACACTTGAAATATATCAGTCTGTGTGGAATGAATGTATACATTATACAAGTTTCACTTTTTGAATGGAATTACTGAAATAAATCAACTTTTTGATGATATTCTAATTTTATGACCAGCACCTGTAGACACACCCACCTGACATTTATCACCGTGTTCCAATGAAATTACAAAAAGCTATGAATCACCCCTGTAAATGTACACACCTTCATAGAGACAGATAAACACTTTCACATACACACAAACATACCTGAGACCTAATCCAGAAATCTATGTTCCCTATTCCCTAGCCATATCCCTGTATAACATATGTCTAAACTCAAGTTAGCTTTAATGCCTAACCTTAAATCCAAACCGATGTCTAAACCAAAAAGAAACACCAATTTTAACACTACACCAAATTACAGGGTTTTCGCTAAACCTCACACCTAAGACAGAAATCGCATAGTCCCTATTAATCAGGTTTTCCCTAAACCTAACCCCTAAGCCAGAAATCTGAGTCCCTATTTATCAGGTTTTCCCTTCTTTGTGTTGGGTCTCCACGTGTACAGATCGATGTGGATCACACACAAACCTGGGCGAACAGGTAGTCCAAAGAGGCAGCGTCCAGCAGGGGTGTTCCCTCGGGGACCTTGTTTGGACTGAGACCTCCCCTCAGTTTGCTGATACAGTGTCTCCACACTGGAGACTCACTTTCACTGGTCCCGTGCCAGTTAGTGAAGTAAAACCTGGACGGACAGAAGACACAGCACCGAATACCAACACATTATCCAGGAGTGGGTGTGTGTGTTTTGTGTGAGTGCGTTTGCCAACTCTATACACACTTGTTTTTGTTTTACAAAGGTTGGCTGTAACCTGTATGTGGACACACAACCCAGTGTGTCTGATGCAAATTCAACAGAACACTATGTGCCCATTTAGGTAGGCCCTCAGCGCCTCTCTCCGTTGTCTGCTCAGAGAGGAAGTGAGCGTGACATGCATATCTGCCGTCTTTCCCTCTAGGTTTCAAGTTGATCTCTACGATTCTCTACAAGTGAACTGGCAAGGGAAAAGAACACATCCTGTTCTGTTATCCGCCGGGATGACGACCTTTGATATTTTAAGTATGGAAGAGTGTCTGCTAAATCGTTTCCATGCAAAGAATAAAGCAAAGGTCAAAAGGTCAATCCTACATAATGACATACTACTGTAACACTTCTCCCACATAATCTAGTTCACCATATGGCCTGTATAAATAGACTTGCTCAGTGGCTTTGTTGTTACACTGAATGGTTATTGATGAATGGCAGTATTGTTGGAGCATTCGCGCGGCTACTAGGGGCAACGGTCGAGAGAGCATGGTGGTGACAGCAGCAGGTGTTGTTGCTGAAAACCCATGGCGCAGTTGGTTAGTTCTGTGTACTCAAAGGCAACGGGAGGTGGCCTGACATCGAATGATGGAAATCGGGGAGATTTTCATTCTCCGTTATAATGACTGGGATTATTGAGATCACACACAGAGATGGTTGTTATCGTGTGATAACAGGCAAACCCACTAAGTACCTCATGTGATAACAGGCAAACACACCAAGTACCTCATATGATAACAGGCAAACACACCAAGTACCTCATGTGATAACAGGCAAACACACCAAGTACCTCATGTGATAACAGGCAAACACATTAAGTACCTCATGTGATAACAGGCAAACACATTAAGTACCTCATGTGATAACAGGCAAACACATTAAGTACCTCATGTGATAACAGGCAAACACATTAAGTACCTCATGTGATAACAGGCACACACACCAAGTACCTCATGTGATAACAGGCAAACACACCAAGTACCTCATGTGATAACAGGCAAACACACCAAGTACCTCATGTGATAACAGGCACTCACACCAAGTACCTCATGTGATAACAGGCACATACACTAAGTACCTCATGCGGTAGTGCAGCTTGATAGAGGTGTCTTCTGTGATCTTGAAGACGTGGCTCGGAGCGTACCACAGGGTCCGGCTCTCATCATACAGAGCAAACAGGTTGTGACACAGGGGGGAGATGTCTGGGGGAGAGAAGGGGAAAACAAAGGTCATTTAATCATTCACTAGGTGCCCCGTGTCCAGAGAAGGTAGAAGTTTGAACAATCAGGTTATTAGCACGGCGGTTCATACGGTCAGTAGTCCATGGGTGTTATTGTACAAGTAGCATATGGCGGAATACAGGCACAACCGCGTCCGTGTGAAACACAGAACGAAGGGAAAGGTATTAAGACTTAAACATTTCCATGACTTTTGCAATGTTTATGTCTCCAATTTTCATTTTCAGTCATAGTAAAGTGGGTCTCTCCAAGGTTGTCATGGGAACAGGAATTTACAGTGGAGCCAAGGAGACAGGAAAGAAGTCCTGCAATACACGGAGGGACATCTCCTCTGGAAAACACAGTCAATTAGAAAGGCTGAGAATAATCCCCTAGCTAGCAGACGTCCCGCCTCAAAGCCTAAATCAGATTGAAAAGGTGATTGAGATTAAGTATTACATTAACTGCCCAGAGCTTCCAGATTTAATCAAATATGACCTATAATTAGTTAAAAGGAGTATAAGTAGTAGCTGATTTTGCGTTTGTTTAAGCTGTTTAAACATAGAAACACGTCTGCTTATGTACAATATACAGTACACAGGCTGACAGATCCTATCTATGGAGGATGGTTATCAAGCCAAAACTACTTCCTCCCATGTTGAAGGAAACTTGCCATATGAACAACAGTCACCTCGTCTAAAAAGAGTATATATTTTACAGAAAAGATTGCTAGCCACCGATTTCAATTTTAAATTGCCACAGGCACTGTTTCAAATTGAGTGAGGCTTCAATCAATTACAGTTTTAACAACAGTAGTCATGTGTAAAGACTATGCTATTCATTCTACAGTAAAGAATGCTGGCCACAGACCTCAAAAGTAACACACGCACTGTTTTCAATAAGCAAGGCTCAAATCAGTTGCTGTTTTAATGTCAGTCAGCCTTTATGTAAAAAGAGTGTAAATGTACAGGCTGCTAATAACAGATCTGAATCGTTTGCCAAAAAACCTATCCAAAAAAGGAGCGAGTTAATTACCACAGCCCCTGTTTGTTTGGCAAGGCACAAATCAATACAATTAACTTATTTGCCATATTGGTCCTGAAAAACTATTGTGATGCAATTAGTAAATACATTCTTCAATCAGTATTTAACCATGTTTCACCAGGATATCAAACATTGTGTAAAGTTAGTTTGCTAGCAAGCGGTACCCAGTCTAGCAGGATTTATTTTTTATTTAAACCTACTAAGGAGGGACTGGGCAAAAGCAGGAAGCACCCCCACCAGTGTGGTCGTCTTTTAAAAATAGGGTCTATTGTTGACACATTTATCAATATATCTGCAGATCATCGCTGAAAGATGTCCAATGGTTTTACTAAAGGACAACTGGGATTACACACAACAACTTGTAGTAATATTGGTATAAAATGGAGGCTTTGCAAAATGAAAAATATATATATATTCACTAGAATATATGGTCACTAGAGTCAGAAAAGGCCAAACGTAAACTTGAAGTGATTTTCCAAGAAACTAGTTAAAAGGTAGAGGCCTACTGATATTACAGACTAGTAGTGTAGCATTTAGAGCTGAGCCATTCTGTTGCTTATAAACAGTGAGACACAGGAAAAGCCTGAGGCCAGGACACTTCCTCTTCTGAGCCCTTTTGTTTTGTTGTGACAGAGCTGAGAGCCACGTCCAAACCAAAGTATTGTACTTACACAACCTAAAACTGACCAGTGACCACACACACACACTGCAAAGACCGACACTCGTTTGCATTGGACTATAAACAGTTACATTTGCGCTGGCAACTACCTGGGTTGTTAAGCCTACACCAAGTATGTGTGAACTACTCCTGAGTTGTTGTAGACATTTTCTGCTGCACTATGAACTCCTCTGTTCTCTTCCCTCTCATTTTGCAGTACTAGTCTGGTTTAACAATGAGAAAGCTCCAGAACTCGGCCTGATCCCAAACGGATGTCTTATTGTTAATGCAGGAGGACTTATGGAATCTTTTCGATTCCCTGTCTTTTACTCTGCTGTTCAATCCCCGAGTCAAAACAAGGGGACAGTGGATCTTTGCTTGTCAAATAAGAAAGCAGCCAAACCAGCATTAAAAACAAATACTTCCATCTATGAGCATGTGATAGCCTCAATAGTTTGCACGTTTGGTCAGTAACTGAAAAGCAGCTGGTTCAAATCCCTGCTCCAACAAGGTCCAAAAAAAGGTTTTTTTCACTTGCGCAAGGCACTCCACCCTTGCGCTACAGGATTGTAGCGAGGTTGCATTTGCTTTGTCAATATGTTTTTATTGTATGACAGAGTATATAGTGTAATTACTGAAAAACAATGTATGTGGAGGTGGGCGGGTCCAGAGGATTCAGTTACGGTTATATCCCGGTAAAATGATTAGAATAACCTCACTCAGCCCCGGTGCTGAAGTTTCTTATTGTAGGATTCGGTGTTACATAAGCATTGCAACTCTGCAGTGATAAAGAACATTTTAAAACATAAAGAAATGTCAGGAAAACATGAATACAGACATCACTGTAATGTTTTCAGATCCTATGTCATATCTGGAAAAGAGCGTCTGCTGAATGACTAAAATGTAAATGTGCATTATGGCCCCATTGTACGCTGACAATAAGCAGTGCTGCACACAAACAGATGAAACATATCAAGAAATGTCTTTCTGAGTTCCTGTATTTCTCCTTCCTCTAAAGGAAAGTTGTGTAATTTGACAGTGCAAATTCACCAACTTTAGCATATACAAAGTTCAGAAAGAAAAATCACCCCAAATATGCAAACATACGGGACACCATTAATTGCTAGCGTGCACAACACTCACAGAAGGAGATGCCCACAGGGGGGCACGCACACAAACACACTCTTCCTGTACCGCCATGCAATATAAACACGCTCCCTCAAAACAGACAAAGTTGGCAGGAGGCGAGACAGTACTCACAGCATCGTTTGGCGGCACGCACGCACAGTTCCTCCGCGGTGAAGCTGTCTTTCAGGAACTCCAGCTGGTGAGTGTCAGGCAGGTAGAAATGGATCTCTAAGCCCCTCATGGACATGGCGACGGGGCCCTCGCCCCTTTTAGACCTCTTCATCTTGCCACACAGTTGCCTGCCCAGCTCCATAACCCCCGGACTTGGCATCCAGGCTCTGGAGGAAGGGATGGAGGGTGAGACGGCGTGAACACATGTCAGGGGTAATTCACAGTCAACGCGTCCAGAGGGGAGCTAGCTGAGGCAGTGGTGACTCAGGGTCTCAGGTGACGTCATTTGACGCACACGCGCGAGCCCACACAGATGTCACTGAAGTGAAAACTCTAATGTCATCAAGAACATTTCTAGCGTCGCAGGCACCTCATCCCACAAGTTGTGGTCTTGACGAACAAACGAACCGAAGGGGGCCCCTTCTTTACCGTTCAACCACTCCAGTACATGTGGAGGAGTTAAGACCGGGTATCGCCTTGTAATTATTCCGGATGGAAACAACCTCTGATCGGGCGACAACTTCAGAATTTTTCCAAGTCACTAGCCTGATTAAACCTCTGACAAATTAGATGCCAACAAAATAGATTGGCATCTTGAACAACATATTCATATTGAACAAACGCAACTACTATTTGGGCTTAAGTACTAGTGCAGCTATTTTACATATGTTTTGGAAGAGCTGACCGGACTGGACCTCAGAAAAGATGGCCAAATGGCTATCCAAACAAGACTATGGTCAGAGTGCAGGAGATATTGGAGCACATGACCATGAGCCTATACACAGAGGGAATGAAAGGCAAATGAAAATCTCTCTCTAGCAAGTTGGGAAACTACACAAGCTGCAGTAAAATAGTGTGCAGTGTTTTTCCCTGCTGAAGATAATTTAACGAGCAGTTGAGTAGCTCTATAACTGAGACCAGGAAACACTGCCCTTTTATCCCCACAAAAGGATATTATTATTATTATGAGGTTCAGCAGTGAAACCGTTCTATTATTATTTCGATTATCACTTATTTTGAAAAATTAATTTTGAGATGAAAAATTAAACTATATATTTTGCTGAATGTGTATACCGTCATCATTTCATACAAATATCATTAAACCTTATTAATGATGATTTATTATGGTCATGTTATTATATATAGTAATACTGTATGGTTCTTGGTCGAACTGAAAAGTATTTAACAACTATGTAAACATTTGTTGTGTTGTCTCATAATGATTCCAGATTATGGCATACTGATAGTGTATTACATCCCATATACTTTAATATATTACACTTGTAGACCTTAAACAACTCACATCTGGTACAAGTAACTGTTACATACAGCTACATTGTTCTTGACTCATAAACATGCTGTGAACTGAATTATGCCCAGTAGGCATAGGTTTTCTTCAAAACGTCTTCAATCAGTGCAGACCCCTTTGTCACAGAAAATAAATTACCACTAATATATTACACTAAATTGTTTCATGAAATGTTGCTCAGAAGCTTCAACTAATCCAAAGCAACTTAGTTATTTTTAATATGAAAAAAGTTCTCCATTAAAAGGCTTGTTACAGAAAGAGGATTCAGTACAGACATAATTACGATGTCCAAGGAAAACATGATAATTTTCTCCATTCAAAACATGAGGTGAAACCTAGCAGCAGGTTGAATTCTATGAACCCATCTGAACACTGCTTTCCCAAACCTGCTATGGAGTTGTTGACCACAATTGCAAACTGGGCATGATAAAATTGGTAAGGAAGAAAACCGGTTGTGACTGCGCCGAGATCTGGTGACGCATCATTCAAGAAATCGACGTGGTTTCTCTTGATGTCATCAAGCGTGTTGGCGCGATATGTCCACTAACCTGTTCCCTGAACTGTCTTACGTGTCTACTGACAACCAAAGGTCACAGTCACTAAACGCATCCTCATAACGCACTGAGCGATGACAAAGTGTAGTGCCGTGTTAGCGCTGGGTCTCTTTGATATGGGGTAACTACACAGCTATGAGAACGTCTGCACAGGATCTAAAGAGAACTTCAGAGATGCCTTTACAGTCATGCTCCAGACATTCACAACCGTGACACATTCCATTATTTATCAATTCCAAATAATAGTACCACAGACACGTCATGTTAGCTGGCCGTGTCTTTAGCTCCGTCATTTCCAGTGTTTGCTGATCCGTTATGGATTTTACCGGGGACAAAAACAAATGGGCAGTTACAAAAGCAGGAGCTGCTTAACAGACTAGCCTTGAGAACTGGAATTTCCTGTTGCGGGCTGTTTTGTCGAGTGCGAGAACACACCCACACACCCCCACAGCACTACCACAGCTACAGAAAGAACTCGCCATTTTATTTCGACAAGCGAAACGCAGTGACAGGGCATTCCAAGGACTAGAGGACACGACGTCCCCTTCACTCCCCCGACAGTAACAGGATGAGGGGAAGAGAAAATGAGGACAAGAGAAGAGGGATGAGAACAGAAAAGGGTATGAGGAAGGGGGTAAGAGGGTATGCGTGCAGAAGAGGGGGGTGTTAGAGGGTAAGAAGGGCTGATTGGGGTAGAGGAAGAGAGTGAGACAAGTAGGTCTAGTTCTGGTCTGCACTCAGATCTATTAATTCTGTATCTTCTATGGGGGTGTGAGCAGTACCACCAGCGACTAGGATACCGTTTGTTTCATAACATCCACATTAGCGCCCGCGGGGACGGCGCCCCAATCTACTGACTGCTGCTGGGATCAACGGGTTTACTTTCTCAGACTCACACACACACACTCTCTTGCAAAACCTCCCAGTTTGGGTTAGAGGTGTTATATATTGTTTATATGTAAATAATCTATAGTTACTATCATACCATTGTTAGCCATAAATTCAAAGAAAGCCAAACAAGTTTCAAAGCGTTGACATGGAGCACAAATCAGCAAATCACATTTCGAGGACCCTTTTTAGTTCTACTGTGACACTTTTACAACCAGTGGGCCAAAAATAAAGAAATAAACCGCAGTCTGCATCTTTAACTAGATCTACAGCCTGCTACAATTACATTATTCACCTGACACTATTATCCAGAGAGACTTACAATAGGGAGTGCATTGATTCAACCTACAACCCTGGCATTGAAAAGCACCAGGCTTGACCAGCTGAGCTACACAGGACTTCTGATGCTCATCATGAATTCATCATTCACATCCAAACAATTCAAATCTAGGCCACCACTCTGTAAAAGTTAAAACTGAACATGTAGTACATTACACCACATTCTCAGGGGCATTTTGCTTATCCACCCAGCACAGTAACTCTGACTCAGTGATGATGTTAGAAGTCCCCCTGCCACTCTCTGTTGCCCTGTCAAGAAAATAGGCTACATTATCACAAAAATGAGAAGAGAGACTATGTAGGGAGGGATAAATGTCATTACACAACCCCTATTAGCTCATATAGATACTGTTGACAGTCCCTGCTGGCAGACTTCCAGGATTTGACTACAGCTTTGACTTCGAACATCTGTATGACCGATTATAACTAGGCTAACAGCTCAGTACAAATAATTGTTGTTAACCATTGAACGCAGTTGCCACACATCTTGATTCACTGCCAGTGAAGTAGCCAGTGAGCAAAATTCTTCGGAACCTGAGATTCATGCATTTAATGAATCCTTTCCTAGATGCTCCGTTTGTGAATCACTTCCTGGGGAGTTTTCCCCATTGTCTCTGATCAGAAATTATGTCTCAAGGAAGAGAACAATCCCACTGCCTCGCTTTCCTACCAAGGGGCATCAATGGAGGGGCTAAGTCAAGTCTTGTGTCATACAAAGTCGTGTCATTGTATACATCTCAATGAGTGAATCCCTTTTTCAATTACGGCAATTTCATATTTTGACAGTTGTTTTCTTCCACATACAGTGCCCTGAAAACATGTGACCCCTTTCAGATTTTAGCTAGTTATTAGATGTTCAGCCAAACCCTAATTTTAAACAAGAGATCCTGAGTGAAGAAACACCAATTTCTCAAAGTTATCCACAGCAATTCCGTGTGAAAACGTAATCGCCCCTTCAGATTTAAAAACTAGTTTCGAAACCTGTAGCAGCAATAACTTCCACCAAATACTTTCTGTAGTTATTGATCGGACTCTCACAGTGCCTTGGTGGAATTTTGTCCCACTCCTTCATTCACAACTGCTTTAACTTTGACATTAACTGCTCCTTTCAGGTCCTGCCACAACACATCAATGGTGTTTAGGTCTGGACATTTACTAGAGAAGTTCAAAACTTTTCAATTCTTCTTCTCCTCTTAAACCATTCTAATTAAAACATGTGTTTTGGACCATTGTCTTGCTCTATGACCCAGGACAGGGCTGGCCCAAATCAGGTCTAATTGTTTAACTAGAGGAATTAAGTAGAGGGGGCCAGAACGTATTCATACTAGGGCTGTCAAAATTTCCTAAAACTATATTACAATATTTGTACATGCAATAAATAATTTATTTAAATAATATTTGTATATTTACATTAAAATGTAGATGGGAACAATTTATTTAAAACTGTATTTAGTGTTGTGACTACAGTGTCCAGTGGAGTTCTCTTTCTATGTTAATAACTTTAGTAGACCAACAAGAAACCAGGCAAGCCTAGTTCAGCCGGCCCGCAATAAAATGTGTTAACCATGGCTGCCCTCTCAAGAATCGAATCCGGGTCACCCACATGAAAGGCTGTGTCGTTAACCACTACGCCACAGAGCTGTACATTTACTGGGTGTCAGTATAGCCTCTTGACATTATATAATTTTGTCACGCTTTAACATCACGCCGACTTTGAATATTTCGTAAGACATAATTCGAAAATTCACCAGAAATAGTCGCAATGTAACAGTAAACAGTTTCATTTTAGGTTTCCCATAACGTAGCTACTGAAGGTTGTAGCCAGCGAGGTTTTTGTCTATCCTGAACAAATCCTCTTTTGCCACTGGCCGTTTTAACAGCTAATTAGCCATTGGTGAATGACATTGATACAGTATCTATCAATATAAGTGACGATAACTGAATTTTTTGTCAAGTGAAAAGACGAGAGAATCATGTAGCCTGCGAAGTGTTTGTCTATCCTGAACAAATCCTAATATCCACCAGAACTGTTTTATTTTAGGCTTCCTATTACATAGCTACATAGGGTTGTAGCCAGCGAAGTTTTTATCAGTCCTGAACCTCAGGCATAATGCGTTTTGACTGTTACGGGAATCGAAAGCGGGACCTGTTGTTCCGAAGCCCGCGTCTCTAACCACTACGCTATTTAACAAGGTCGGTCGGTCAGTCAGTCACATTCGCTCTTCTAGTCCGGCTCCGCTTACGTGGTCCAGCAAAAAGGAAGTTCTGATGGATCCAGCACTTACTGTTATGGCAACACGGAAGTAGGACACCCTAAAAACCAGTGATTGGTCAGCTCCCATCTGGGAATTTGCATGTTTCCAAAAGCCATATTAAACAAGGCATCGGTAAACATGTTGTCCCCCACTTTTGTTCTGTATTAATGATGGGAGTTTACAGCCTTGGTGTTAATGGGCTGCAAAATGTAGTTGCACAGAGTTGTATTGGCGCAGCATCTTGGTGCAGCATCTTGCATGTGTCCGTATACAAACATGCCAGCACACATATTTCATGGATTTATTACATCTATGGCTGTGCCAGTCAACGTGATTTTGGAAATGCCAGCTCTCAACATCATTCACTGAAGATTTCAATGTCCTAGATTATGGAACCAAATTGAATAGCTTCAACGAATACTATAACAAAAAACATCACAATATCATAGTACAACAAAACAACACATTTGATCATAAATTATAATTCTCCATAGTAGTAATTTAATCTCAATCCAATTAAAGGGGACCTGCACATTGATCTTAAGTTATACAGTGTTGTTTTGAATGACTTGGCACATTTTTTGTGAAAAGACAAAGTATAGAGATGACCTGGCCACAAACTCACAACCTTTGGATGCAGAGACAGCTGCTCTTCCCACTGAGCTACGCAGCAATTTGCCTGAGCTAATCCAATTTGGCCTTCTTCCCCGTGCTCGCATTGCAAACCAGTCCCCCTTTGATACCCTTCATTGAAAGTGAATAGGGCTCTGGTGTTTTACTGACTGGAAGAAGTATAAATCACGTGAATATGGAATATTCATTTTACAGCACTAATTCACACCTGAATATTGCTTTTTTAACTACCTAACTCACCAAACAAATGACAAAAGTACAGTTGTGCTCCTAAGTTTGCATACACTGTCAAAAATTGTGAAATTTTGGCATTGATTTTGAAAATGACTGATCATGCAAAAAAACTTTTATTTAAGGATAGTGATCATATGAAGCCATTTATGATCACATAGTTGTTTGGCTCCTTTTTAAATCATAATGATAACAGAAATCACCCAAATGGCCCTGATCAAAAGTTTACATACCCTTGAATGTTTGGCCTTGTTACAGACACAAGTTGACACACACAAGCGAAAATGGCAATTAAAAGGTGAATTTCCCACACCTGTGGCTTTTTAAATTGCAGTTAGTGTCTGTGTATAAATAGTCAATGAGTTTGTTAGCTCTCACGTGGATGCACTGAGCAGGCTAGATACTGAGCCATGGGGAGAAAAAAAAACTGTCAAAAGACCTGAATAACAAAGTAATGGAACTATATAAAGATGGAAAAGGATATAAAAAGATATCCAAAGCCTTGCAAATGCCAGTCAGTACTGTTAAATCACTTATTAAAAAGTAGAAAATTTGGGGATCTCTTGATACCAACCCAAGGTCAGGTAGACCAAGAAAGATTTCAGCCAAACCTGCCAGAAGAATTGTTCGGGAAACAAAGAAAAACCCACAGGTAACCTCAGGAGAAATACAGGCTGCTCTGGAAAAAGACGGTGTGGTTGTTTCAAGGAGCACAATACGACGATACTTGAACAAAAATGAGCTGCATGGTCGAGTTGCCAGAAAGAAGCCTTCACTGCGCCAATGCCACAAAAAATCCTGGTTACAATATGCTCGACAACAACTTGACACGTCTCACAGCTTCTGGCCCACTGTAATTTGGAGTGACAAGACCAAAATAGAGCTTTATGGTCACAACCATAAGTGCTGTTTGGAGAGGGCTCAACTAGGCCTATAGTGAACAGAATACCATCCCCACTGTGAAGCATGGTGGTGGCTCACGGACGTTTAGGGGGTGTGTGAGCTCTAAAGACACAGGGAATCTTGTGAAAATTGATAGCAAGAGGAATGCAGCATGTTATTAGAAAATACTGGCATGCAGAATAATTTGCATTCTTCTGCATGAAAGCTGCACATGGGACGCTCTTGGACTTTCCAGCATGACAATGACCCTAAGCACAAGGCCAAGTTGACAATTCAGTGGTTACAGCAGAAAAAGGTGAAGGTTCTGGAGTGGCCATCACAGTCTCCTGACCTTAATATCATGGAGCCACTCTGGGGAGATCTCAAACGTGTGGTTCATGCAAGACAACCAAAGACTTCGCATAACCTTGAGGCATTTTGCCAAGATGAATGGGCAGCTATGCCACCTGTAAGAATTCAGGGCCTCATGGACAACTATTACAAAAGACTGCACGCTGTAATTGATGCTAAAGGGGGCAATACACAGTATTAAGAACTAAGGGTATGCAGACTTTTGAACAGGGGTCAGGTAATTTTTTTCTTTGTTGCCATGTTTTGTTTTATGATTGTGCCATTCTGTTATGACCTACAGTTGAATATGAATCCCATAAGAAATAAAAGACATGTGTTTTGCCTGCTCACTCATGTTTTCTTTACAAATGGTACATATACAGCTCTGGAAAAAATGAAGAGACCACTCCTAATTTTTTTTAAATCAGCATCTCTACATGTATGGCAGCCATTCCATTCCAGTGTCTGTTAAATTCCAACACAGGCACACCTCATTTTACTTAATGAGGTACTGATTAGGTGATTACCTGAACCAAATCGAATTTAACGAGGAAAAGTATAAAAACCACTGCTGTGGTCATCACTATCCTCTCGCAATAGGACCAGCTGGATGGCAAAAACAGTGCAAGTAGTACCTCTAAGGTAATTTGAAAAATAAAATAACTATTCAGCATGACAAAAGAGTTAAAAAGAAAAGTTTTGAGTGAGGAAAATAATTGTTCCATTCTGGTTTTACTGGCAGAGGGATACAATGAGCGTCAGGTTGCTTCCATCCTGAAAATTTCAAAGACATTGGGGACAACAAAGCTACAGACTGGCAGAGGGCGAAAACGACTGTCCACTGACCGAGATGACCGTTCACTCATTCGAATGTCACTCAACAACCGTAGGATGACATCAAGTGACCTACAAAAAGAATGGCAAACAGCAGCTGGGGTGAAGTACACGGCAAGGACGGCTCGAAACAGGCTCCTAGGGGCAGGGCTGAAGTCGTGCAAAGCTAGAAAAAAGCCCATCATCAATGAGAAGCAAAGAAGAGCCAGGCTGACGTTTGCAAAAGACCATAAGGATTGGGCCGTAGAGGAATGGAGTAAGGTCATCTTCTATGACGAGTAAAATTTTCAGCTTTGCCCAACACCTGGTTGTCTAATGGTTAAACGGAGACCTGGAGAGGCCTACAAGCCACAGTGTCTCGAACCCACTGTGAAATTTGGTGGAGGATCGGTGATGATCTGGGGATGCTTCAGCAAGGCTGGAATTGGGCAGATTTGTCTTTGTGAATGATGCATGAATCAAGCCAAGTACAAGGTTATCCTGGAAGAACACCTGCTTCCTTCTGCTCTGACAATGTTCCCAACTCTGAGAATTGTTTTTTCCAGCAGGACAATGCTCCATGCCACACAGCCAGGTCAATCAAGGTGTGGATGGAGGACCAACAGATCAAGACCCTGTCATGGCCAGCCCAATCTCCAGACCTGAACCCCACTGAAAACCTCTAGAATTTGATCAAGGGGAAGATGGATGGTCACAAGCCATCAAACAATGCCAAGCTACTTGAATTTTTGTGCCAGGAGTGGCATAAAGTCACCCAACAGCAATGTGACAGACTGGTGGAGAGCATGCCAAGACGCATGAAAGCTGTGATTAAAAATCAGGGTTATTCCAAATATTGATTGCTGAACTCTTCCTAAGTTAAAAAAATAAGTATTTTGTTGTTGAAAAATGAATATGAATTTGTTTTCTTTGCATTATTTGAGGTCTGAAAACAATGCATATTTTTTGGGTTATTTTGAGCAGTTGTTATTTTCTACAAATAAATACTCTAAATTACAATATTTTTATTTGGAATTTGGGAGTAATGTTGTCAGTAGTTTATAGAATAAAACAAAACTGTTCATTTTACTCAAACACATACCTATGAATAGTAAAACCAGAGAAACTGATAATTTTGCAGTGGTCTCTTAATTTTTTCCAGAGCTGTATTACCAATTTTCAAAGGGTATGCAAATTTTGAGCACAACTGTACCAACATTTGGTGTCCATTTTTCTCTCAGACCACTTTTATACATCTTACTACAACCCACAAAAAGGATCTGACTAAATGTAATGTGACAAACGTGCAACAGTGCAGACAATCAGACAGAGTGCAAATACTTTTTCATGGCACTGTAAATAAAGATAATCAAGCCACCCATTTGCAGAAGTTAACATCTTGATTTTATCACACAAACTTTGAGTTAGTGAAGCAATTATAGACACATACAGTCACATATTGTAGATAAATTACCCTTACATCTATCAAATTCTGTCTTCACTGCTAAACAAAGAATGTACACAAGTTATAATAATGCATTTTAATAAAGGATGAATCTCAACTGGTGGGAATGACATGGTACAGGTCTCATCATTAAGATTCTTAGGTGTTACAGTCCATGAAAACGTCTGCTGGCAACATAACATTCAGTCTGTAAATTCTGGTTATCTATTGATATCCTCAGAATATCCTAATAACATGTTGTGGCTCATTAGGCTTGTTTCCTAAATCAACGCTACTGTTGAATTTAACCATATCTAATATAATTCAATATTGTGAGCCAACATTTTTACTTCTTACAAACTATACATTACCCAAAATAAGACTAGACAAGGCTTGCAATCTCCTCTTAATTTGTGGCTTTATCCGACGTTTTTTAGAAAACTCAATACAATGTCCATATTAACATACTCCAATATTTCCCCTCATCTCTAAATACACATACTTTCCTGATATCTTACCCAAACCCTTCAATAGGTTATTGCAAGCCAATTCTTGACATCTTACCCAAACCCTTAAATGGGTTCTTTCATGCCAATTTTCACTTTACTTTATCTAACAACACACATTCTGATAATCTTTCCCACTGGCACACTACACAGAAAATTCAGAGGATCCATCCTCTGGAATTATCAACTTTACATTGCCAAAACATCATCTCACTATAATTCTAAAAGTAGATCATGATACTACTACAATGCTATTTCTTTATTTTTACTCTTTTCGACATGGTAGAATAAGTGACCAGTAGTAACCAAAAAGTGTTAAATCAAAATACATTAATATTTTACATTCTTCAAAGTAGCCACCCTTTGCCTTGATGACGGCTTTGCACACTGTTGGCATTCTCTCAACCAGCTTTGAGGTTGTCACCTGGAATGATTTTCCAACAGTCTTGAAGGAGTTTCCACATATGCTGAGCGCTAGTTGGCTGCTTTTCCTTCACTCTGCGGTCTAACTCATCCCAAACCAAATGATAGTCCCACTAAGCGCAAACCAGATGGGATGGCGTATCGCTGCAAAATGCTATGGTAGCCATCCTGATTAGTGCATCTTGAATTCTAAACAGTGTTGCCAGCAAAGCACCCCAACACCATCACACCTCCTGCTGAGATCATCTGTTCACCCACTCTGCGTCACACAAAAGCATGGCGGTTGTAACCAAATTCACTCATTTGGACTCATCAAACCAAAGGATAGATTTCCACCGCTCTAATGTCAATTTCTCGTGTTTCTTGGCCCAAGCAATTCTCTTCTTATTGCGGTCCTTCAGTAGTGGTTTCTTTGCATCAATTCGACCATAAAGGCCTAATTCATGGAGTCTCATCAGAACAGTTGATGTTGAGATGTTTCTGCTACATGAACTCTGCGAAGCATTTATTTCGACTGCAATCTGAGGTGCAGATGATTGACGATTTCTGAGGCTTGTAATTCTACTGAATATATCCTCTGCAGCAGAGATAACTCTGGCTCGTCCTTTGCTGTGGCGGTTCTCAAGAGAGCCAGTTTCATCATAGCGCTTGATAGTTTTTGCGACTGCACTTGAATAAACTTTCAACGTCCTTGACATTTTCAGGATTGACTGACCTTTGTCTTAAAGTAATGATAGGCTGAATATTGTTCTACAGTAAATGTATATAGGCCTTCTTACACACACACACACACACACACACACACACACACACACACACACACACACACACACACACACACACACACACACACA
>JACXGI010002352.1:30264-58386 GCA_016801175.1 Esox masquinongy | reverse complement strand
AAGTAAATGTAATTTAACTAAAATATTATGTTTCGGTCTTTTTTGATAAGATTGTTTACATATCTAGTAATGTTTTGATAAGAATTACGTTAATATTTTTAAATGATTGACTGCCTTTGCCAACAGTTTGTTTTTGAGGTCAAAATGATCCCAGCTAGTATTTCATGCATGTAAAAATGTGTTGGTACTACGACTGAGGGTTATTATGGTAACAGTTGCTATAATAAATAATTTCACTGAAATATGCTCATAATCCTCATCCGAAAAGTTGGCAAAAAAATGAAGCGGAAATGAATTACATTCCTCTAAGGAAAGCAAGTTCTTTGGATTTAATGAGTAATCGAACATTCAGAATGTACATTGATACAATCAAACTACAAGTCGTGTAAGAGGACAGATCATTTGTACAATGTTCCGGGGAACGACAGCATATTTGTTTGGCAGAATTCAATTATGCCACACTGATTATTACGCTCTGTGTACAATAAAGTGACAGTTAGCTAGCTAAACAAACCGTCTTAACAATAATGTAACAATTATTATTTTATTTGAGGAAATGTTTGTCAATTTTGTGACTCGAAAAGCAGGAGTCTTGCTGATGCGTTATTGGCTGACGAATTTCCTCTTAAATTAAACTAACAAAGTAACGTAGCTAGCAATCAATTTAGGTCGTGCTAGTTATTTGTTTTTTGTACATTTTTAGAAGCTATAAATTAACTACTTGCCTTATGAATTTGAAAGTTATTACAGTTTTTAGGATACTATCCTAAAAACTGTATGTACAGTATGTTTTACTCACCTAGCAAGCTAGCCAGATAGCAGCCAACTTTACTTCCGTATCTTTTTGTTCATAGATCCAGAATAGAATTCTCAGTTGTGGAACTACTACTTATAAAGACTAACTTGAAAATGACAAGAAAAGATCCTTCGCTAGCCAGGTATGTCAATATTCCCAAAAGAAAAATGTTTTGACCGTCGAGGTTTCCTTCACCTCTTGTAGAGAGCGCGTTCATAATCTGCTTGATCCTTCCTGTCACGTATCGACTGTTTTTCTGCCAGCAGCAACAACGACGACGTCATTGTTTTATGTTAATGAAAAAACCTTAAAAATAAAAGCCCACATGTCAATGCATTGCAATTTGTATAAGACTTTTCTTAAGAAAGTAAATTGTAACCAAAGGCAACTTTCATGTTGTTTTTAGGTAAATGCAGAGTGATTAATGGAAATATATATATACACCGATCAGCCATAACATTATGACCACCTGCCTAATATTGTGTGGGTCCCCCTTTTGCCGCCAAAACAACCCTAAACCCGTCGAGGCATGGACTCCACTAGACCTCTGAAGGTGTGCTGTGGTATCTGGCACCAAGACGTTAGCAGCAGATCCTTTAAGTCCTGTAAATTGCGAGGTGGGGCCTCCATGGGTCAGACGTTTGTCCAGCACATCCCACAGATGCTCAATTGGATTGAGATCTGGGGAATTTGGAGGCCAAGTCAACACCTTGAACTCGTTGTTGTGTTCCTCAAACCATTTCTGAACCATTTGTGCTTTGTGGCAGGGCGCATTATCCTGCTGAAAGAGACCAATGCCATAAGGGAATATTGTTGCCATGAAGGGGTGCACATGGTCTGCAACAATGCTCAGGTAGGTGGTACGTGTCAGAGTAACATCCACATGAATGGCAGGACCCAAGGTTTCCCAGCAGAACATTGCCCAAAGCATCCCACTGCCTCCACCGGCTTGCTTCCTTCCCATAGTGCATCCTGGTGCCATGTGTTCTCCAGGTAAGCGACGCACACACACTCGGCCATCCACATGAGGTAAAAGGAAATGTGATTCATCAGTCCAGGCCACCTTCTTCCTCCGTGGTCCAGTTCTGTTGCAGCTACGCAGCCCCATACGCAATAAATTGCAATGCACTGTGTGTTCTGACACCTTTCTATCAGTACCACCATTAACTTTTTCAGCAGTTTGAGCTACAGTAGCTTGTCTATTGGATTGGACTACACGAGCCAGCCTTTGCTCCCCACATGCATCAATGAGCCTTGGCCGCCCATGACCCTGTCGCCGGTTCACCGCTTTTCCTTCCTGGAACCACTTTTGATAGGTACTGACCACTGCAGACCGGGAACACCCCACAAGGGCTGCAGTTTTGGAGATGCTCTGACCCAGTCGTCTAGCCATCACAATTTGACCTTTGTCAGTCGCTCAGATCCTTACACTTGCCCATTTTTCCTGCTTCTAACACATCAACTTTGAGGACAGAATGTTCACTTGCTGCCTAATATATCCCACACACAGACAGGTGCCATGATAAGATTATCAGTGTTATTCACTTCACCTCTCAGTGGTCATAATGCTCTGGGTGATCGGTATATATATAACAAAAAATTTAAATGTACAATGTACTGTTTGTTGTATAGCATAGTACAACCCCATTTCTAAAAAAGTTGGGACGCTGTGTAAAATGTAAAGAAAAACAGGATTCATTGATGTGCAAATCATTTAAACCCTATATTCAATAGAAAATAGTACAAAGACAAACATTCCAAATTTTGAAACTGAGAAATGTTATTGTTTCTTGAAAAATATATGCCCACTTTGAATTTGATGCCAGCAACACATTTCAAAAAAGCTGGGACAGGGGCACCAAAAGACTGGAAACGTTGTATAATGCTAAAATAAAACCTGGTGGAATCATCTCACAAATAATTAGATTAATTGGCAGCAGGTCAGTAACATGATTAGGTATTAAAAGAACATCCCAGAGTGGATGAGTCTTTCAGAAGTAAAGATGGTGGTTCATCACTCTGTGAAAGACTGTGCAGGCAAATAGTGCAACAATTTAAGAATAATGTTTCTCAACGTAAATTGCAAAGAGTTTGGGGATCTCAATCTACAGTACATGATATCATTAAAAGATTCAGAGAATCCGGAGAAATCTCTGTACGTAAGGGACAAGGCCCAAAGCCAATATTGGATGGCCGTGATCTTCGGGCCCTCAGACAGCACTGCATTAAAAACAGATACGATTCTGTAGTGGAAATCACTGCATGGGCTCAGGAACACTTCCAAAAACCATTGTCTGTGAACACAGTATGTCACTTTATCCACAAAATCAAGTTAAATCACTACCATGCAAAGGAGAAACACCAAATAAATAAGATCCAGAAACGCCCCAGCCTTCTCTGGGCCCAAGCACATTTAAGATGGACTGAGGCGAGTGGAAAACTGTCCGGTGGTCTGACAAATCAAATTAGATTTTTTGGGAATCATGGACGCTGAGTTCTCTGGCCTAAAGAGGGGAAGGACAATCCGGCTGGTTTTCAGTACACGGTTCAAAAACCAGCATCCGTGATGGCATGGGGGTGCATAAGTGTACATGGCATGGGTGACTTGCAAATCTGTGTAGGCACCATTAATGCTGAACAGTATACACAGGTTTGGCAGCAACATGTGCTGGCATCCAGACATATGCTGCCATGTTTTTCAGGGAAGGCCTTGCTTTTTTAAGCAAGACAACGCCAAACCACATTCTGCACATGTTACAACAGCATGGCTTCGTAGTAAAAGAGTCCAGGTGCTAAACTGGCCTGCCTACAATCTAGACCTGTCACCCATTGAAAACATTTGGTGCATTATGAAATGAAAAATATGACCAAGGAGACCCCGAACTGTTGAGCAGCTGCAATCCTATATCAAGCAAGAATGGGAAAACATTTCACTTTCAAAACTACAGCAATTGATCTCCTCACTTCCCAGACGCTTACAGAGTATTGTTAAAAGAGGAGGTGATGCAACAGTGGTAAACATGCCCCTGTCCCAACTTTTTTTAAATGTGTTGCTGGCATCAAATTCAAAATGGGCATGTATTTTTCGAAAAAAAATAATTCTCAGTATCAACATTTGATATGCTGTCTTTGTACTATTTTCAATTAAATATAGGGGAAATTATTTGCAGATCATTGCATTCTGTTTTTATTTGCATTTCATGCAGTGTCCTGTGTAATGAGTTAAAGTTTTTTAGAAACAGGGTTCTATATTATTGGGACCAATGTAGTGGATGGGTTGCCCAGTGATAGGGCACAGTAAGGATTGTTCACACCCTACTTTTCACATGCATTGTTCCTCTTCATATAGTCTAGTTTTTTCAGTATATGGGAAGTCTAATTTATTTGTTATAAAGCAATATTGTTAACAAACTGGTCTGTACATTGTATGTTTCAATTTTGTTCTTAAGAAAATGTTTTAAGCATATTTTTTCTATGAATTAGTCTTTGCATTTGCACATTGCAATGTATTGAAATTAGGGCTTTTATTTTGAAAAAGAAATCTGAGTTAGCGCTGCCAGCATAATATCCTACTGTTTGAAGAACGGTTATGTTTCGTCTAGAACTCTGCCAGCACATATCGTCCCTGTTCCCGAAAATAGTGCGGCTACAAGCTGAGCTTCAAGCATTCTGATTGGTGCATGGTTCTTTCAGTCACAATACTGACACTTCTGTTGTTGTTGTTGTTAACCCTAGACTGAACGTAATGTCTGAATCAAAATGTCAGTTTTGGTGCGTGTTTCTTAACTGGTTTGGTGAGGGGATAGTGGAACAAGAATTTGTACCATGTGCCGGGCCCACGATTAAATTGTATATTTCTTGAATGTGACTACAGTGGATGTAAAAAGTCTACACACCCCTGTTAAAATGCCAGGTTTTTGTGATGTAAAAGAATGAGACAAAGATAAATCACGTCAGAACTTTTTCCACTCTTAATGTGAACAATTCAATTGAAAAACAAACTGAAATCTTCGAGGGGGAAAAACAAAAACCTTACAATAACCTGGTTGCATAAGTGTGCACACCCTCTTATAACTGGGGATGTGGCTGTGTCCAGAATTAACCAGTCACATTCAAACTCATGTTAAATAGAAGTCATTACACACCTGCCATCATTTAAAGTGACTCTGATTAATCACAAATAAAGTTCAGCTGTTCTAGTAGGATTTTCCTGACATTTTCTTAGTAGCATCTCAGAGTAAATGCCATGGTCCGCAGAAAGTTTCGAAAGCATCAGAGAGATCTCATTGTTGAAAGATATCAGTCAGGAGAAGGGTACAAAATAATTTCCAAAGCATTAGATATTCCATGGAACACAGTGAAGACAGTCATCATCAAGTGGAGAAAATATGGCACAACAGAGACATTACCAAGAACTGGACATCCCTCCAAAATTGATGAAAAGACGAGAAGAAAACTGGTCAGGGAGGCTTCAAAGAGGCCTACAGCCACATTAAAGGAACTGCAGGAATTTCAGGCAAGTACTGGCTGTGTGCTACATGTGACAAAAATCTCCCGTATTCTTCATATGAATGGGCTATGGAGTAGGGTGGCAAGACGGAAGCCTTTTCTTACGAAGAAAAACATCCAAGCCCGGCTGAAGTTTGCAAAAACAAACATCAAGTCCCCCAAAAGCATGTGGGAAAATGTGTTATGGTCTGATGAAACCAAGGTTCAACTTTTTGGCCATAATTCCAAAAGGTATGTTTGGTGCAAAAACAACACTGCACATCACCCAAAGAACACCATACCCACAGTGAAGCAAGGTGGTGGCAGTATCATGCTTTGGGGCAGTTTTTCTTCAGCTGGAACCGGGGCCATAGTCAGGGTGGAGGGAATTATGAACAGTTCCAAATACCAGGCAATTTTGGCACAAAACCTTCAGGCGTCCGTTAGAAAGCTGAAGATGAAGAGGAAGTTCACCTTTCAGCACGACAACGACCCAAAGCACACATCCAAATCGACAAAAGCATGGCTTCAACAGAAGAAGATTAACGTTTTGGAATGGCCCAGCCAGAGCCCAGACCTGAATCCAATTGAACATCTGTGGGGTGATCTGAAGAGGGCTGTCCACAAGAGATGTCCTTGCAATCTGACAGATTTGGAGCGCTTTCGCAAAAAAGAGTGGACAAATGTTGCCACGTCAAGATGTGCCATGCTAATAGACTCCTACCCAAAAAGACTGAGTGCTGTAATAAAATCAAAAGGTACATCAACAAAGTATTAGTTTAAGGGTGTGCACACTTATGCAACCAGGTTATTGTGAGTTTTTTATTTTTCATTTTTCCCCCTCAAAGATTTAAGTTTGTTTTTCAATTGAATTGTTCACTTTATAGTTCACATTGAAGGTGGAAAAAGTTCTGACATCATTAATCTTTGTCTTATTCTTTTACATCACAAGAACCTGGCATTTTAACAGGGGTGTGTAGACTTTTTATATCCACTGTATATGTTTAGATCCCCGCATGGATAAAGTTACCTGAAATGTGTATTTGTGTGTTTAAACTGCCAATAATGATTAACGTAATTCCTATTTGTTTGAGAAAATAAAATGCCATAAAATAGCCTGCTGCAAAAAATGAATTGGCATTGACAAGTGGTTGTTCTTTGCATTGTTATTTTTTTTTTTACAGTACTTGACTTGCGTAATAGATGGTGGATAGATAAGTCTAATGTCTTGTGGAAATAATGCCCCAAGCACATTTGTTATGTTTATTGCCACTACCAGGAACTGCAAGGTATTGTTCAAATGTAACTGAAACTTTAAAAGCATTTCAGTGCATTTCAAAGACACCAGTTATTATTTACTTGTAAAAATTACATCAATTGTGGATCAAAGGAAATACTAATCATCCTTTGCAAGGAAAACAATGTTTCTGACCATTTTGAACAAAAACTTTTCAGTTCATTACTCTTGAATTCATCCTGATTGGATCATCAATATTTTCCCATGATGTTTTTTTTATTTACAGTATTGTTTTGTTTTTCAGACATTAGGCCAACTGTCAAATGGAAACATCCTTGTTGTGAGGTAGGAGGAAAAAGAGACCCAAGTCCTTTAAGATCGGACAAGGAGGGGAGATTCTGTTCGCCTGCAGGGGAGGGACTTCCCGTCCCATATCTGATGCATTACAACTGCTAGATTGCTAGAAACAGTAGGCAGACATTTCCTAAGAATGTTGTAGTCACTGACGCAACACAAAATGTGCCTAGAATATAAAAACCTGGAACCTCTTAAGTACGTTGTTCAAAAGACAAAAAATACATGCTGACTGTCTTTCAGAGATTTTGAGAGCCTGTTGGTCTAGGATTATAATTACAATTCAAAGGTAAGTTGCAGTGCATAGTTACAAAAAGTGTTAATCCATCATTCCTATATGATATCATAAAAGAAGTCATTATATGAGTATGCAATATTGAATAATAAAACATTGCAGCTTTCAGACAGAACATCCAGCCTCTCAGATATTCAGATTGCCAGTAAACTTCAAATCACTGGAAGGGAACGTAATCACAGAGTAATAAAGCAAAAACCACAGGTTACCATCCACTACTATCACAACTTTCTCACAGCTAAAAGAGAAGACAAACAGCCAAGTATTTTCAAAATAGGGATGTGGGAATTCAGCAGCAGATATAGTGAGTTTTCATGAACATGTAAAATTCTTTGTTTACCTTTTTCACATGTATTTTATAATTTCATATTCCCCTTAATGACATATCCTCTACAGATTAATGTTGTAATTAATTACACATTCACTACAGTTTAATGTTGTGTTTAATTAAACATTCACTACACATTAATGTTGTAATTAATTACACATTCACTATAGTTTAATGTTGTAATTAATTACACATTCACTACAGTTTAATGTTGTAATTAATTACACATTCACTAGTTTAATATTGTGATTAAGTAGATTCAAAACTGTTTTTCTGCTCTGCACCATTTACAACTTTTATCAGTCTAGTCAAACTGTGTGGATTGATATCTGTTCTGGTGACTAACAAACATGCACTGGCAAGGAAAGGGGAGAGCAAGGGGAAGTGGGGGGAGGAGAAGGAAGGGAGAGGATGGGCATGAACTGAGAAATGGAGCGACGGGTAGATAGAAGGGAGGTTAAAAGAGAGTGGGGATGTCTTCACATTCAGAAAGAGGGGAGAAAGATTGATGTTTATATTTGGTTGTAGATGTTCAGCGATTTTCTCTACATCTAACATCCTAAGGATGTGTTAATGTTGTGTGTAATGTGTTAAACAGGAGTCTTACATAAGTAACTTCAGTTTTTCTGTGCATTAATCACTTTTATTAATACATTTGTTTTCCCTCCCTACCTTCCCTTACATTTTGGGATGGGGAAAATATACATTTTTCATCTGGTTTTTACCACCATCACCTTTAAAAACTGCAACACTGTGCTTTTACATTGGATTGGTCTTGCCTACCTACCTGACCGCTCATGGCAGCGTACTGGGGGTGTTCTAACGTCGGAAGCGCCCCAACAGTCAATCTGTAGGTCATGTCTTTGCCTTCTGATCTGCTGGCAGGATTGCAGTTGCTTCACTTGTGTTCACTTTACTCATGCAGCTGCAAAATTGGCAAGCTAGATGCAGTTGTTTAAAATCACAGGCTGAGTCATAATGTGCTTAGGATGACAATCTTGGGCATCACAGGCTATAATGGCTTTGATAGTTGCTTTATTTTTCTAGAAATGTGTTAAAATTCTTAAGAGGCCACACATCATTTGTATTAGAAATAAGATTTTTGACAACGTTGTTTTTCCTCCCCATTTATTTTGTATTTCCAATTTATTTTCCATTTCAGTAAAACATGACTACAAAACATTCCATCAGACAAAGCAATTCTAGTCATATTAAACTGAATTATTGTAGACTTATTTTTTTTTATTTATTTAAAAATTTTTTTTAAAAGTATGTCATTTTACAAAAGTAAATCAAAAGAACATTTAATATCTAACATGTAATTCATTTAGACAAATTCTTTTGTCCTTTACCCATTCTAAACCTCACCTCGGATACAGCAGCACCATTTCCCTTCATCCATCACTCCATCATTTCATGAGAGTCAAGTGTGTCAAGGTGGCAGCCATCCTTCAGTTATCACAGTACTGTACCTTTAAGATGGACAGCATCAGCACAGTGATAACTGAACCAGGGCAGCCTGGATGTAATGTCTAGCAGACAGGAGACGAGAGGCAAAAGACAGCAGCCCAGTTAGTTCCAGCACAGGCTAGTATCAGCCATTGTGGGCGAGGTACAACCCAACGCCCTGCCAGGATGTCATCCATCTTCATGATGTCAGGGCCCCGCAAGCACACGCACACACACACACGCACAGGACTAGGAGCCTTTAGGAACAATAATAACTCTAGTCATTAACAAATTCTGTTGCAGATTCAAAAATGCCAAAACATGCTATAAATAGGCAGGAATCACACAACATTGTATAGGGTTGGGCATATCTCTTTATACTCATGTTGTTCATGGTATCAAGATACAAGGATGAGAATACATTTGCATGAGGAACTATTGAAAATAAGGTTATCTATCGGTTAAACAGAGCACTGAATTTACCTGAATTAGTCTCTGAGTACCAGTTTAATTAGCTAACATTCCACTACATGCTACTCTTTGGCACATAACATGGGAGTTCAAGGAATGTGCAATACATGCTAAACATATTGGCAACCAAGCTACAATAATTATAAATTTACAGAATTATAGAAAAGTATTTTTACATTATTAAAATGTCTTTCTCACCTCATGAATGTAAATAACAATTTACTGAAATGTGTAACTACTGTAGTGCATCAGCTTTTCTAAACATTTTTCAAAGTGAATTGCTGTACAAAAGATACATGTACAGAAATAAAACCTGGTTTATTGGTCGACGCGACCAATGTTTACCATTTATGTTATACCCACCACAGCACTGACGTCCGACTTGTTATGATTCGTGGGGCTCCGCCCTCAGCGCGCGAAGGCACTCGGGCAGTCCAGTCGCGTAGCCTGCTGGCGGAGACTCCTCCCTAGTCTTTTCTCCCTCCGCTTCAGGTAAACAACTTGATTAGCTGGTTCTGTTTGATGTCACAGGATTGCACGAGCACTTGCCAAATATTATTTGCAAAATAACTAGCTGCGCAACGTGGAGACAACTGTTAAGCTATAGGCCTAGACAATTATGCAAAAATCCTAACATTGTTTGCGTAATTAAAATATTTAAATAGCCTATAAAACGGACAATACATTGGACTTGTTATAATAAGTGCCTATTCGCCTATTTAATAGACATGAATATAACAACAGGTTTACATTGAACACAAGTACTTGCTTAAAAACACTTAGTAATCAGAGAAAATCGAAATAAAGTATAACATTTATTTGTTCCACCTATTCAACTCCATGTTGTGAAAGCTCGATGTTTTCTATAAATAAAACATGAGTATGGTGAGGCTATTTAAAAACCAATATCACTAGACCGTCTATCGTTTCCTACATTTGAAAATATATATATACTAACTCTTACTTCCAATAACAATACAATGTCAAAGAATAATGCTATCTGTCTCGACTGAGTCTTATTATTGTGCAGCCAAACGCTAACGCCCAGCCTGCACACACCCCTCTCTGGATAAAAACAAATACTAGGCCTACACTCAAATGATCCAAATTAACATGAGCAATTCTGATTTATATTTATATATACTTCAAAATGTAACGAATATTATTCTTACTTACTTGCATTTGGCGCGTTTCATTCCCATGTTTACATGAATAGTTTTAATGACGCAGCAAGACCCACATCGAACAACGTGATTGTCGCCATTTTTTGTTGTTATTGAAATCTTTCAGCCATGTGACAAAATAATAGCCTTCCCAAATGTTTCCGGGTCTCAACGCACAACTAGTTAACAACATTTATGACATTTAAACTTACTTATTTTGGTGTGATGGATTAGGCAGGTTTCCATTGAGTGAAGACACCAATAGGTTGTGCATGCGCAGCATTTGACAGCTTTAGGACACTGACGCCGCCGTATGGTTCGCAACAAGTAGTCTACATTCCTTGGTCCGCAAATGTTGCGCGGAATGACAGAGTCCCTGCGTAAGGGTGATGGCAATGTTTCTGAGGGACACACGAAAATAGAGAATTACCGTTTACTTTCGAGCTGCATTAACTGTTGTTGTTAACAACTGTGTGTGTTTTTAGTATTTGTTGTGTTTTGTCACTTGGTCTTTTATACATGAGTGGGAACATTAATTCGGATTTATCCTATTACCATTCATTAAACCGTCATTGTAACCCCCCTTCTCTCTGGAAACATTCCAATCAATAGAACTCCAAAATAACTCTTATCAGCTTTAATAGCCTATTAACAAAACATAAAGCAATGCAAGGTGCTGATTGAGCTCACAAGATGAAGATAAGGACTTACATACAGTTAAGTCAAGTAACTAACCTACAAATAATACTTATAGTGTGTGGAATATTGTAGAATTAGAAGTGGGTGTTGCGTGGGTCACACAAACTATGGTTGATGACCTAATACTTAGGTATCTAAATATGTGACAGCTGTATTAGCTGACGAGACAGCTTTTGTATTATAGAATATGTAGACAACTCGTGTGTCAGTTAGCCTTACCTATGGTTGGTCTGTGAATTTCTAATTCACTCACGAAAGAAAAACTACATGTCCCAAATTCCCAAACGTTACCAAGTTCCTGCGCACACGTCGCCTGCTTTTTTCTGGATGATGTGTCAGGGAGGTGCTAAAAAAAGGGCGTCATGGCAGCACCTCGATTCATTCGCAGAGAAAATGCTTTTGTTATGGACGTAGGCAATTTCCTTTGGGAACAGAAAAAACGTTTCTAACTTGGTCTGCGTGAAATACGTACTATAGCCCTAATACGCATACTTTTTGCAGGACCCACGAATCGGAAATCGGAGGTGAGGACAAGAGTTGTGGTCATCGGTGACATTCATCTAATATGCTTGACTTGTCTTTTCCTTAGTTTAAATTCTCAATCTGTAGAAAAATCGAGAATGTTCGATTTCTGTCGTTGATTGGATGATTGAGACTTTAACCATCATACATATTCCTTTTTAGTTGCAATAGGGAGAAATTGGCAAGTTGGACTCTATTATATGTTTATACTATACCCGCTTTTCACTGAATATTTACAAAAATATATATTGGACACTTATGCACAGCGACTTAAAGCAGTCATGTACTTTTATGATAAGATGTAGTACACAACATTGGAAGATGCAGGTCAATTTTCAAACCTGATAAACGGGTAAAGCAACACTGGTCTGAAAATATATATTTTGTTTCCTCTCGACACAACTACAGTACCTAGTGTCGAAGGCTGTAGTAGAGAATGTCCAAACTGTTCCGAGCCGTGATAATGGGCCCTCCTGGCTCGGGGAAGGGGACCATTTCTGAAAGAATTGCGCAAAGATTTGCCCTGACACATCTGTCCAGTGGGGATTTTCTTCGGGAGAATATAGCTGCGAATACAGGTATGCCTTTTGATGAAAAAATCGCTATTCATCTGTCATTTACCATTCATTTATTTGCGTATCATTTGTCTCTCTCTCTATATATATATATTGCAACATATGACCATGTTAGCAAATAACTTACTAGAGTTAACCTGCAGTAACCTCCAGTAGCCTAATGGAGTTTTCACTTCGCACATTGCAACAATATTGTTACAACTGAGCAGAGGCCTAAATTCAGGCGAGGTAGAGTCGCCTCCAAGCTGGCTCTGCGGATGAGTTTATAACAGCCGCGCAGTGACGCATTTTTTAAGTTAGACATTTCATGGCGTCTAAATCTACCATCAAAACCACAAAAAATTAACTTTAGAAATTGCGAAGCACTGAGTGCAGGAAAAAACATGGGATTGTTATTACTGTTACAAGTGACGTTTCAAAGCAATGTCTTACTAAACCTGCCACTGTTGGTAAGTCTTTAAAAAAATCCTATTGGTTTGTATACTTCTTGTATAGTCACTGTGACATGTGTTGCAATCCAGTGTTGTTCGTCATTCAAATTCATAAATCATTTACTGATTACTTCAATTTAGAGGTGTCTGGTAAACTGTAACAGTGTTACATGACTAACAGCTATAACGAAAGCAGGAAAAATGGGGGAAAGAAACAAAGGTAAATAAATATTCAGTACGGTGTTAAAAGAGGCCATTCCTTGTCTAGGCTTGCCCTCGAGGTTTGCCCTCTACGCCTGCCTATAGCGAAAAGTCCAATCAC
Source organism: Esox masquinongy (assembly GCA_016801175.1). NCBI lineage: Eukaryota > Metazoa > Chordata > Actinopteri > Esociformes > Esocidae > Esox > Esox masquinongy. Next base: position 45,256 of record JACXGI010002352.1, on the reverse strand, counting down.
CTTCTTCATATGGGTCTTAATATCCTCTACAGAGGCTGGTATATTGGCGAAGACCTACATAGATAGGGGTCTACTGGTGCCGGACCATGTTATGACACGGCTCTTACTGCCAAAGCTGGAGGAGATGACCCGCCACAGCTGGCTGATGGATGGTAAGTCCACAGACACACATACATGCAGACACACGCATACAAACAGACACACACATACACACAGACACAAACATAGCATCTCTCCACTCTTCCCAGGGTTTCCCCGTACCCTGGCCCAGGCCAATGCCCTGAACAGTACCTGTGACCTGGATCTGGTCATTAGCCTCAACATTCCCTTTGAGACCCTGAAGGAGAGGCTGAGTGAACGCTGGGTCCATCCATCCAGCGGCAGAGTCTACAACATGGGCTTCAACCCCCCACGCATACAGGTCTCCTATTTTTCTCCCCTTTATTGTCATGTAACATGTTTAGTTCTTCTTCCTGTTAAATATACTGCCCCAGAGCCCAGTATATTCAAGTCACTATGGATAAGACCGTCTGATAAACTACTAAAATGTAAATAAGCAACGGTAGCTACAGAAGGATGTGGAAATACCAGATTCTTCAATTCATAACTCTTATTATACAGGATTTGGGAATATTTGTGATTTATGTAATTGCGTAAATAATAAGAATTATTATTATTAATACATTGCCATGGCTGTGTTATCTCCCAGGGGAGGGATGACATCAGCGGGGAGCCACTGATCCAGCGTGAGGATGACCAACCAGAGGCTATTGTGTCCAGACTGAGGCACTACAAGGACTTGGCTAAGCCTGTCATAGATCTGTACAAGTATGTTTATGATACTATATCACTACAAGGACTTGGCTAAGCCTGTCATAGATCTGTACAGGTATGTTTATGATACTATATCACTACAAGGACTTGGCTAAGCCTGTCATAAACCTGTACAGCTATGTTTATGATACTATATCACTACAAGGACTTGGCTAAGCATGTCATAGAACTGTACAACTCTTAACTTTACTGCACTGAATGTATTGCTTTGTGTTAACAGCTTGCCCTGTTTTCTCGTATTGTGTGATCGGTCCATTATCTGTCCATGACCATAGAAATACTCTATACATGCAGTACTTATACTACGCACTGTCACCTTAGCCCATTTCAGGTTTTTGGCTGTCTTTGCCAAAAGTACATGCAGCTGATCAGTTACATAGTTATCACAATGTGCTCATATAATAATACTCTTATTACAATCTAATATTGTAATATTATGCAACTATACATCTAACAACCTTATATTCCTCGCCAGGTCAAAGGGCATCCTGCACACATTTTCTGGTACAGAGACAGACAGGATTTGGCCTTACATCAAGTCTCTCCTCAGTGCCAAGATCCCCAGCATATCACAGACAGTAACTCAGCACGCCCCGCTGCCCTGAGCAGAGCAGAGATGAAACAGCAGAAGCTCAGGCCATACACAGGGGCGTTATTTTATTAAAGACATTGGTTGTGAAAATGACTGCAAGGCAAGGAGCCCCTAGCTTGGCAGTTATCTAAAGACCAAAGCTTGTCTGCAAATAAATTCCTTTGCACCAAATAAAACAAGGGTGTATAGTTTCACCCCTCAAGGGCTGCAATTGGTTTTCATCCCCACCTTTTAACCAGATATTTTCACTTAAATGATTGTTACATTCCAAAGACTGTAAAACTGGCTTTAATGATGGTCCTATAACACAACTATAATGAATTGGTCTATAAATAAAAACAATGACAGAATTGTTTCTCTTAGTTGTAGTCCAGGCCTTAATATTTGTAATGGTTTGTTGAAAGAAAATGTACCTAATGAAAGTATTCATCTCAATCACTGTATTAGAAAATGGATGTGTGATCAGTGGTTGGACGCAGTTTCTGGGATATTGTGTCTTGCGTCTCCTGTTACATTTCAATGACACAATATGCAAAAAGCAGCTTTTGTAAACGGTCTTTGCTTTGGTATGTATATGAAAACTCAATTGTGGTGAATGAGTGGCTAGTAAGCTTTTCATACGCTGTATATTACCCCACCCTATTGTGTAATACCAAACCCTAGGGGATATTTTCCTGGACGCAGATTTTACTTAGTGCTATATTGAAGAACTTCCTCTTTAAAAAAATCCCGGACTAGGCCTAATGTGTTTTTTTGAAACTGGCCCTAAATGTTTTCTTTCCAGAAATCATGTTGCTGTCCAAACTCTGCCGTATTCCAAGAAAAATAAAACATATTTTCGCAGAATTTCCTTTCAGCAGTTTCACTATCTCAGTCAAAGACCAGTTCCAGGCCCCAAGCTTACTATGAATATACTTTATGTGGAAACAAAATTGTCAACAATTTAAAGTTAACCGTGAATTTCAGTTCAATTTTTAGTTTCTACTACGAGTGGTGTTGCAAATCCCATTTTGCAAACTTAATCAGACTATCCTGCAAATCTACAGGCATAATGTCCTGATGCAACACCTGTATTTACCTTGTCCAGCATGCATGATAATGCAGTAAAACTGAAGGGTTATTGCAATATACACATGTACACACTGATCTGACACTGGAACAGGCAGCAGGGAAAGGTGTGTAAATGATGCATTATTGTATCCCTTTATATTCCTTTTTATTATCTCATTCCCTCTCTTTTATCTAGTCTCTTCAACTCAACCAGGTCTGTTTCTGTTGTATGGAGGTTAATTAATGAGGGCTGTTTAGATACGCATGGGGGAAATGTCAGAAATATGACAGGATCAAAATATGATTAAAAAATGAATGTATTTTATTGAATGTAGCATGGGATATATGGTAATCGGAACAACCCCTTAACACTGTGCGTGTCTTTGCAGCACATTGTATACCAATTTCTCAACCTTATCAATGGCATGGTAGCATCATTGTAAGAAATCCAGTCCAGTGTTCCTTGCCAGGTTTTGCTTCCATATGTTTTATTATAACATCAAGTCGTGATCTGGCGTGTAGGCATCATTCACAAGCCCACAACTGCGCAGTTGACAGAGTATGGATCTTTATAACATCAGAAACCCTTGAAGATGCACAGATAAGCTACTCCGTAAGTTTGTGAGATCTGCAATTTGAGGTCGCTGCATTTGTTTTTGTTAAGCTCACGTGAAATACGAGGTGATGATATTATGTCGTAGGCCTAGTCCTTGTAAATTTTGCCAAACTCAGCAGCTGACATTTTACCCGTGCACCAGCCGAGGTAGGCTACAGAAGGACGCCTCGCTCGTTTGACCTTTGACTGGCAGTGAACGACAAATCAAAGGTCGGCATTTCTCTGAGCGCAGCTGGGGTCTCCGCGGCATTTCCAGAGCTGAGGACGTCCGCGCGTTAGAGATGATGACAGCGAACGCTCTGAAAGGTATGACAAACGAGCATTTATTTATTTATATATTACCTTATTCGTTTGAAAACAAATCGTTTCGTATAAAATGCCACTGAAACTCATATTCCAGAGCAACATCATCGTCATGTGTTTCTTCCCGAAGAGATTTGAATATTACATAATGATTATCTTCTCTCTCCCGGGAATTAGCCTATGTTGGCTAAATCATCAGAGTATCTGCAATACGGTTGGCAATCTGACGTGTATCTGCGATTTTTTACAAAAATACTTGAATATTAATAGCCTATCCCTCAGCATCGATGAGGTTGGGTTTTATTTCTCAGTGCAGGTGTTTTCTGAGGTTACAGGCCAATGAAATGCGTAACGATGGGAAAACAGCTTAACCCTCGGTATGACTTTTACCCGATCCCGTTGTCTTGATTTTGACATTTTTGTAGTTTACATTTGCTAAAAATTGTGAGCAAAAACTTGCAATCATACTGTATGAATTGTTAAACCGCCGTTGACTAATCAACTTTAAACGTTCCCAGCGCCCAGAATGACATATGACATGGAGGAATTTTAGACATGATCTAACATTAAAGATGTAGGCTACTATAGATTAGTGGGAAACCCGATAACATTGATAATTCTCAAAACATCTATTCCCTGACTCATTGAATTTGAACATGGGAAAGAAAAAAATAGAATAGGCTAAGCCTGCAATCTCGGGGCTTAATGGCTGCGGTGATTAATGTTGCTGAATGGTTGGAGGCTGCTAACCGAATGGAAGGCTAGGTGGGGGAAGACCTCAACGATAATCCTTATCATTCTCATCTTTATTACTGTTAGTTTTAAAGAGTTTCGCTGAGGAATAGTAGACAAGGGGATATCCCTTGCATGATCCTGGAGGTGACGTGTTGCCAGTTCTGGTTTTTCATGTGATCTGCTGCCTCCAGATCTATGTTGCTCGAATTGTATCACATGATGAGATGCGAGCGTTCCATTTTTGCGGACCGGAACCCTAAAACTTCGACTAGCCACTGACGGTGTCATGGTATTTTTAAGCTAAATAAATACCAGAATACATTACATATTTATTTAATAATAGTTTATTGATATGTGGACATTATTGCCTTGATTACGAACAACTGGCCACATGAAGCTATGGCATATTTCTGTAATGCATGCAATCATTTAAAAATGCATAGATTTGATTGTAAAATAGTAGGCTGTATTAGCATAAGTAGCAACACTATGTTTTCTCGTATTTCATCTGGATTCATGACAAGGATTAGCCTATTTTCCGAGTTTTACTTCTATATTGGAGATATCCTAAATCCATGGCTGCAACAAAGGCTAAACATTTATTTTTCCAGCAACCGATTTACAGATTATTTCGGTAAAGTTCTGAATCTGGATTAACCAGAGCAATATTGCTGGGACCGCATGTACTATGGTCTTAAATTGTATATTTGAAGTCCAAATACATAACGTTATTCCCAACTAGTGGCCAGAAAACACAGAATGCATTTTTAGCACCAAACTGTGTAATAATATGCTTAATTTAGTCTGTAGCCGGTAAAATTAAATATCTGCAATGCTACTTTGGGTTAGCTCTGGTTAGTAGCAGCAGAAACAGGAGTTTGATGGTGTTTCAGCCATAGATACTAGAAGTATAGATAGGCTTATGTCATAGATTAGAGACCCTTCACATCAGAATGGAGCAATTTGGATGCCTTCTTACCTGTGACCTGTTCTAAACCATCTGTAAAAGATGGCATTTTACGTTTTTATAACAGTTACATTTTCTTAATATTATATAAATTACCACTGTCATACATAGCATAATGCATACAGTGACTGTACTGTACAAGATGTTTACACACAAATCCATTTGTAAAGAGTTCAATAATTTATCTAAGAGTTCTTAATGACTTTGTGGTAGCCTATCTAATGTAGGAAGACACAGAAAAGTACATTAAATACTGTGCAAATATATATTTCTTTATTTCCTATGATAACAGTTATCTGTGATTTGACATTATAATATACTATTTTACTCACAAAAGCCTACACTAAATGGAGCTAGTGAGCTAAGAGAATTTGGTACACTTACAGTATTACATTGTAATTATAGGGCAGAAATGTCCAAAAAAAAATTGTGGACAAGTTACACAAAATAGCCATCTGGTGATTTTACAGTAATAACGTTTTTTCAAACATTTGTTATTTCACGTATGTTCTGTGCATCATTGATTCATTATTTTCTGTAGCAATCTAGCTGAGACTGTTAATTAAAAAAAAAAATCAAATGTAATTCTGATACTGTAATTTAACATACCCAGCACCAATTTGCTTTCTTGTTCATTGAATAAAAAACATGCTATATAAAAGTAAATATGTTAAGTTGCTTTTCTGCACTATGAATGATGCATGAAAAGTGATTCCAACCTACTTCGTATAATTTTTCCTTTTTGTGGAGCAAGTTTCTGCTGCAAAAAATACCACCATGATTAATGTTATGTGGTTTGAATTTTTAGAACTGGTCAAAGGTAAAATGGAAGACCTATTGGGATATCAGATAGTACTATAAGTCCCTTTTATAATGTATTATATTATCTATGGTCCCATCTATGCTTTATATTTATGGTTACAGACACAACAGGCTCATAGAAGTTACTAACTTAGCAAGAGCAGCTGGTGTGCATTGGTCCATGAAATTCAACTTTGTGTATGCTGCACTAGTTAGCAGTATGCCTTTTGCGTCATATAGATATGAATGGATGTTTGTATTATTGTCAAACATAATTAATATTGACTGTATCTTAGGTATACTACCCAAACCAGATATAATTGGTTTAAAGCGGTCAAGACACATTTTGAACACTAACTGCTCTCAAGTGTATGAACTGGTCATAAAACAGGCATAGATTTACATTAATGGCGAGACAGAGACTTAAGGTCTCACATTACATTTATATAATTCCTGTAAAATTAAAAATGCACATGCCCTGGAAATTCACCTTTAGTTGTAATAATACATTTATACATTCTTGGAATGTTACTTGGTGTAAGAGTTTGGCCGGTTGTATCTCAGGTTCGGTAGTAGTTATATTATTGCTGGAATCCTGCAGTTCTTGGCTTTGTAGCAGGACTAAGTATATGTAGTTTTGAAACCTTTGTGTACTTCATGTGGTTGTGCACAATAGTATGCATTGTTTAAAAATTTCCACCAGAAGGGGTCAGAGTTTCACAGGTTTAAGAATGGAGCATGCAGAATCTATAAAATCAACAGCTGCCTGTTGGCTACACTCAGATCAAGTAATTTTACTGTCTGCCAGTAAGCCATACCCAGCAGATCCCAGGGGCCGATAAAGCTTTAACCAGTATAGGTTTAATCATTAATCCACTATCCACCCTTAAAGATGAAGGCATCTTTAAGAAGAAAGCTTTTGTTACACAGTGTGGTTCGATAGGCTGGATTCACATACCATGCTCTATGTAATTGCATGCACTTACTGCTATAAATTGTTCTGCATAAGATCATCACCTAAATTACTAAAATGTAAAAAGTGGTCTTCAATATGAGATAGACATCCATTCTAAATTATACACTACCTTGTAAAAGCACCCAGCACGTATGCCACAAAGAGTCAATTTCAAGAGCTGAAATTGACTTCCCTTTATGACATGTTAAGGATCACAAGGTCTTGGTTAAAGTGTAACCTCTCCTTAGGGATATTTCACCCAAATTACAAAATGTTAAGATCACCCAAAAGTATGTGCAATTGATCGTGAATTTCACTGTAGTACTTTATAGGTGTTTTATTTGAGTATGATTTGCAAAATATTCTAATGTAAGGCCAATGACTTGTTAATCGATCAATCAAATGGATTTGATGAGGCCCTTTTTTACATCAGCAGTTGTAAAAAAGTGCTTATAAAGATACCCACCCTGAAACCCCAAAGAGCAAGCAACAGGAAACAAGTGGATTTTGTTACACAAATGCAAAAATAAAAACGTAAAACCAAAGCATAAATGTAATACTACAATTGACCTCTTACAGGTAAGGAAACCAATGTGTCATTTTGTAATTTGGGTTTTTATCACTTTAAGTCATTTATTGTAACATCCAAGACCTGTTCAAATAAATGCATGTAATGAGGCATGTAAATGTAGAGGAAGTGAAAAAAGGTGGTAGCAAACTGAATTATGAAGCTGAGGCTTTTTAATTGTTGTAATTTTTTTATTGTAAAAGGTTAAGGATTGTCCCTGACTGTTTGCTGTTTGTATTTTGCTTATTTGTCCATTATTCTGGATTCTAAGGAAGTACAGCTCTCATTACAATGTGATAGAATCTGCTTTTCGAACTTGAATTCAAACATCCAAATAGGCAAGCTAATACTTACAACCCCATTTCCAAAAATGTTGGGACGCTGCATAAAATGCAAATAAAAACAGAACGCAATGATATGCAAAGACAACATATCAAATGTTGAAACAGAAATGTTATTGTTTTTGGAAAAATACATGTCCATTTTGAATTTGATGCCAGCAACACATTTCAAAAAAAGTAGTGACGGGCACGTTTACCACTGTGTTGCATCACCTCTTCTGTTAACAATACTCTGTAAGCGCTTGGGAACTGAGGAGGCCAATTGCTGTTGTTTTGAAAGTGAAATGTATTCCCATTTTTGCTTAAAATATAGGATTTCAGCTGCTCAACTGTTCAGGGTTTCCTTTGTCGTATTTGTTGTTTCATAATGCCCCAAATGATTTTAATGGGGTACAGGCCTGGACTGCATGCAGGTCAGTTTAGCACCCAGACTCTTTTATTGCAGAGTCATGCTGTTGTAATATGTGCAGAATGTGATTTGGTATTGTCTTGCTGAAATAAGCAAGGCCTTCCCTGAAAAAGACATTGTCCGGATGGCAGCAAATGTTGCTGCAAAACCTGTATATATTGTTCAGCATCATGGTGCCTTCACAGATGTGCAAGTCACCCATGCCATGTGCACTAATGCACCCCCATACCATCACGGATGCTGGCTTTTGAATTGTGTGCTGATAAGAAGCTGGATGGTCCCTCTCCTCTTTAGTCCAGAGGGTTCTAAAGAGGAGAGGGACATCCATGATTCCCAAAAATAATTTCAAATTTTGATTTGTCAGACTGCAGTTTTACGTAGGAACACTATTCTTAAATTATTGCACTATTTGCCTGCACAGTCTTTGTGTGGAGTGGTGAACCCCTCCCCATCCTCACTTCTGAAAGACCCATCCTCTCTGGAATGATCTTTTAATACCCAATAATGTTACTGACCCGTTGCCAATTAATCTAATTAGTTGTGTGATATTCCGCCAGGTTTAGTTTTTTAGCATTACACAACTTTTCCAGTCTTTTGTTGCCACTGTCCCAACTTTTTTGAAACGTGTTGCTGGCATCAAATTCAAAGTGGGCATATATTTTTCGAGAAACAATAAAATGTCTCAGTTTCAACATTTGATATGTTATATATTTGTACTATTTTCTATCGAATATAGGGTTTAAATGATTTGCACGTCATTGCATTCTGTATTTACATCTTACTCAGCGTCCCAACTTTTTTCGGGGTTGTAGTTCAGGAGCATTCTCATCATCAACGTGAACCTTTCTTGCTGTGAATGACCATAGCCATCAAGTTCTATCAAGTCACCAGAGTGGTAAAAAGCCTAAGCTTCACTGCCAGGACGTTATTGTGTTTTTGATATCCAAATTCAGTCTTCTGAGTGAAGACTATAACCATTCATATTGGAAACCTTCGGCAAGACTTGACATACTGAAGCAGTACATCAGGGCTAAATGTTTGTAGTTGAGAAGCTGGCTTTCAGAGGAAACTACATCTTTCAATGGAGCGGCACTTAACGTCCGGTTACGTGGGGAATTATTCCTCTTTTTTCCCTTCCCTGCTGTGCTTTCAGTCCAGGGCTCCTGTTGTAAAGGGTTTCCCAGACCCGGGCCATGCTTTGAGCAACCATGAATCCCTTCAGTTGCCAGGGGACTGGGCCAAGGACAGAAGCATGTTCCAGAACACCAAGTAGTCGTCTTGTTGTGTATCTCAAATGGCACCCTATTCTCTACATATTACAATTATATATAAATGATGTCCCTTGTCAAAAACAATCAAAGGATTATTATTTGTGGGGTGGGGAAAGGCTAGATATTATCAACTGACTGAAGTGCTCCTGACAAAACACAATGCTGTCCTTCAGTGCTGACTAAGACTGTCTCTTTAATAAATGTATGATCCTCCTGTGGAGCTATACTGTGCACCTTAGCCCACAGCTGGCCAATACACAGCTTGAATTATTGACCCTTAGCAACTGAGACAGTTGTCTATGTAGATTTTTTTAGAAACTGAAATTATTTCTTTAATAATATTGTCAAGTTAACCCGTATCATTACAATAAACATGTAGATATTTTTGTTAACTGCTCCATGCCGTTAAAGTACGTTAATACAAATAGATTTGTAAATATAATTATAGAAAAAATATAGGCTAATTATCATCACGTCAGCCTATTAAACATGAATTTGTATTTGCAACAAATATAAGTGCGTTGCAAATAAAATACAACTAAACAGGCGATCTTTAGTCACCTAGGCTACTGCCGACATGGTATTGTCAGGATTGGCCTCGAGACAGCAGAAAGCCTGAAAGGACCCAACCGTGACTGGCAGCCGGAGCAGCGGTGGATGTGTGGTGTAGTAAATGCGGTCCAGTAAATGCGGTCCTGATGACAATGTCCTGATCTTGTTTCCCGAAAAAAACACAGAAGGAGACGTATAGTGGAAGTACACGCGCAAATTTGGCGCATTATTTTTGGCGAGATATCTAAGATTTAGTCGTTCGGAATATGTGCATTCAGTTGGCTAGCTGTAATTTTTTTTATATGTAATTCTCAAATCTACGGCGCAGAGCTCATGAGATGAGCCTACTGGGTGGCTATAAGAAAAAGACCTGCAGTTACGATGGCTATGAATCTTTACAGTTGGTCGATAGCACCGGAGATTTCAATAACGGGGGAGGGAGAGGCAGCGGGCTCAGCGGAGCCTCGGTATCAGCAATCCTAGGAGGACCTAAGGCCGGCCCACTGCGCGAGGACGACTGCAGCACCATGGACAGCTCAGGTAAGAAGCTCTTGCAATAGGAGACGGTGTGGCTCACTCGAAGCAAGCAAGGCCATGCGAGGGATAATTCCGCTCTGTTGCATGCGAGGCGGAGCACGCCGGTCAATTGGCATATTCCCTGAACTGTGTTTTATTTCAGTAGGTTAAATAAGATTACGTTGTCTTGCCCATTTAGTCTAATGTTGGCATGTCTTATTTTTCTGTGCACGTATTGTCCATGTGTCGGGATATTGTTTAGAAACATCATCTGTGTGGTTTACCCTTTACTTCTTGTCTAACACATTATTGATGTTGAAGTCTTCCATTTGGATTAATTTAATTGCAAACATTAGAACTTATCTTATGCATATTCCCTATCAATTGCCTTGTTAGTGTGTAGTCCTAAGTGATTACCATTGGGAGTAATAGACAGATTAACACAGCAGGAAACCCCCAGTAACCCAAAATAGTGTTATTGTCCTTATTTCCAATAAAAATGCTATGTTAATTTCCTGCATATCCAGTGACCTATGTCATGTGGCCATTGGAGAGTTGAATGGCCACAGTTCAGTGCTAGTAAGTGGCAGTGTTGTGTACAGGGCTATCCCCAAAGCTCACTGCAGTGCAATCTGAAACCTTGCTTTAGGGACCTGGTTTATCAGCTGAGGTGGTAGGCAGGAAGAAGAGGGGAGTGTAGAGAAAAAGGGTGTAGGGGGACATGTGGCTCTGAGATGGCCGAGTGTCAGGTGAGTGTGTCTGGGCTAGCAGACTGGATGGCCTCTGCAGTGCTACTAGAGCTTCTGCTGCTGCTACCGTGCGGGGTGACGGAGTCTGTTTCCTCCTCTGCCTCTGTACGTGTCTGTACAGGGTGGCTCAGTAAACATCAGCGCTCTGCTGACTCCCACCTCCATCTGTCCAGTCTTGTTACAGGCGCGGCCAATCCAGCACATATGCAGACCGAACGACAGAGCCAAAAGACACAGCAACATGCACATAGACAGACCCAGAGACAGGTTGACTGTCAGGTCACAGATGGGCAAGAGGTGTGTGGTTAGCAGTTTAGGTGAGACTGTATTGGAGAGCTGTCCTTGTAGTTAGTGTGTCTGTGAATGTCCAGTGGGTTTGATAGGGATTGGTGAGACCATCAGGCACCATCCGATCATCAGAAAGACAATGCAATCTTCCCCATCTCCCGAAATCCAGGGCAGTTCTCTTACAGTAGAGCTGTTTTATTGACATGAAGTGAATAATAGATGTCTGGAAGTTGTCACTGCAATCTGACATGAATTTTCAAATGTTAAATGAAGGGGAACAGTGAAATTTGGCCTTCAGTGATATAATATCTTTCACTTTTTCTACTGATGTAAAACTGATGGTCTCTTCTAGAGGAAGATGCATCTTGCATAACGGTATGACGCAAATCTGCTGCTATATTAATTCTTTTTTGTGGGTATCTACAGGTCAGTATTGAGGACAAGCTGCGTGTCCCTTCCAGACAGATGAATCATATGTGCCTTGTTTTATCATCTGGATCTATAATAGGGGAGCTTGAGGCCTGTTTGTTGGGACAGCCGACAGTAGAGGTACACATATCACTACTACAGTTCACAGGCCTACCCGCTTTGTCTGTCTGTCCCATTCACCCTAGTACCAGATGCATTGGTTTGACAGAGTGGGCCAAGTCTTTATCTGGGCCAGGTTGTACGGAGTGAGTAAAGGGGGTGTTTCAGTGGGAGTTCAAAGAACAGTACCCAGCTCTGAGGGATGGCTGCGGAGGAGGCTTTGAAATGGCCTATGTGTTTCTGAACCTCAATAACTTTAAAAGAGGGACACACTGAATGGTCACACAGTCTGAAAGAGCGTACTAAATAATGTCCAAGTATACAATGACTCTTAAGACACAGTGCCTTTCGGAAGGTATTCAGATCCATTTATTTTCTCACCATTTTCTTGTGTTATGGACTTAATTTATAACTGATTGCATTCACTGTGCGTGGATTGGTTGCCATCAGTCTGATAACTCTTTCCCATAATGACATTGAGATTTATGCCAATTAATCGAAAATAAAGTAAAATAACATAAGTATTCCGACCCTTTCTTCTGTACTCTGGAGAAGAACCTTTGGCAGTGATCACAGCTTTGAGTCTTCTTGGATATACCTCAACAGCTTTGAGTCTTCTTGGGTATACCTCAACAGCTTTGAGTCTTCTTGGGTATACCTCAACACTCCAGCGCTGTCTTGGCTGTATACTTTGAATTGTTGTCGTGCTGAAATATGAATCTTCCCCCAAATCTGAGCAAACCTATGGTTTTCTTTCCGGACATTTGTATTTTGCTCTGTTCATCCTTCCCTCATTTCTGACCTGTATCTCCATAGCATGATGACTCTGCAAACGTCAGAGCGACTGAAAGTCGGTTCCACAGCAGCAGAACCAGGCCACTCTAAGTCCTGTCAGGGAGAACCCTTCCATTTTCCTGCAGCAGCAGAACCAGGCCACTCTATGCCCTGTCAGGGAGAACACTTCCATTTTCCTGCGGCAGAACCAGGCGACTCCAAGTCCTGTCAGGGAGAACACTTCCATTTTCCTGCAGTAGCAGAACCAGGCCACTCTATGCCCTATCAGGGAGAACACTTCCATTTTCCTGCAGCAGCCGAACCAGGCAGTCACTTTCACTGTAACTCTAGCATACGCCATTTAACCTAAAATTGCTTTTTTCCACTATGGATTTCTTGTCCACTAAGACTCCATTTAATATGCTGCAATTAAATCAATCAAATGCAGTCAGTGCAGAGGCAGGGTCCCTCTGGTCAGAATAGAACCTCCACTGAGGCTTAATCAGTCACTTGAAGATCTCCGTAAGCTCTTTATATATATATATATATATATATATATATATATATATATATATATATATATATATATATATATATATATATATATATTTTAAATATTTTTAAATGATTTTGATAGAGTTATAAAGAGCCATAGACCTGCTAACCTTGATTACTACTCCACAAAACCTCCTAGACAGGAACACTGGGTTTGAGGAGGCTCTGATGTCTGTTTTTAGTAATATTAGTAGCAGTGGTTGTGGTAGTAGTAGTAGTGCTGGTTGTGTAGTGGTGGAGGTTGTAGTAACTTTGGTGGTATTGTAGTAGTAGTGAGAGTATTAATTGGAGTAGTAGTGGTAGTGTAGTAGTAATGGTAGTGAGAGTATTAATTGGATTAGTAGTGGTAGTGAGAGTATTAATTGGATTAGTAATGGTAGTGAGAGTATTAATTGGATTAGTAGTGGTAGTGCAGTAGTAATGGTAATGAGAGTATTAATTGGATTAGTAGTGGTAGTTTAGTAGCAATGGTAGTGAGATAATTAATTGGATTAGTAATGGTAGTGAGAGTATTAATTGGAGTAGTAGTGGTAGTGTAGTAGCAATGGTAGTGAGATAATTAATTGGATTAGTAATGGTAGTGAGAGTATTAATTGGAGTAGTAGTGGTAGTGTAGTAGTAATGGTAGTGAGAGTATTAATTGGATTAGTAATGGTAGTGAGAGTATTAATTGGATTAGTAGTGGTAGTGTAGTAGTAATGGTAGTGAGAGTATTAATTGGAGTAGTAGTGGTAGTGTAGTAGCAATGGTAGTGAGAGTATTAATTGGATTAGTAGTGGTAGTGAGAGTATTAATTGGAGTAGTAGTGGTAGTGTAGTAGTAGTGTTGGTTGAAGTATTAGTAGTAGTGATAGTAACAGTAGTGGTAATGGTAGTTTCAATAGTAGTGGTGGTAGTAGAATTAGTAGTAGTGATTAGTAGTGATTGTAACCTTAGTGGTAGTGTTAGTGTAGTGGGAACGGTAGTGAAAGTTTAACCAGTGACCTTAATTGAGCATTTTTCACTCTTCCTTTTCATTTCATTGATCAATTAAAGTTACTGGTTCTCTTTCTCTGGGATATTTTGGTCTAAATTAACACTCTCACCTGGTCAATTCAGCCATGGACTGGTTTGTACTTTTTGCTCCTCTGGGTCATACTAGGAGTAGTAGTATTAGTGGTATTGTAATTGTATTGGTAGTGGTTTTGGTTGTAGCTCAGGACCATGTAGTGAATACAGATGGATGGGTGTAGTATCAGTATTAGTAGTGGTAGTGTTGTGATGATGATAGTTGTAATGATAGTTGCTAGGAGTCTTGTGTTGGGTATAGATGGATGGGTGTAGTATTACTAGTGGTAGCGTTGTGATAATGGTGGAAGTAATGGTAGTTGCTCAGGGTCTTGTTTTGGGTACAGATGGATGGGTGTAGTATCAGTATTAGTAGTGGTAGTGTGGTGATAAAGGTAATGGTAATGATAGTTGCTCAGGGTCCTGTGTTGGGTATAGATGGATGGGTGTAGTATCAGTATTAGTAGTGGTAGCGTTGTGGTAATGGTAGTTGCCCAGGGTCCTGTGTTGGGTATAGATGGATGGGTGTAGTATCAGTATTA
>JACXGI010002352.1:0-22864 GCA_016801175.1 Esox masquinongy | reverse complement strand
GGTCTTGTCCACGTTTTGGGTTCTAGGAGAGATGGTCTCCTCTGCCTTTTGCTTTCTAGGTTTTGGGGGTATAGGAGAGCATTGATTGGCTGGGTGTTATATCCTCAAACATACAAACACACATACACATATGCTCACGTGCACAAACATCCCCCAAAAAATTCACCGCTGTGAGGCCGCCCTCTAGGTACAGACACAGTCACTCGGCGTTATCGGAGGGCAGTTTTTACTAGATTGGATGCCAGTAATGTCAGATTAGACGTTTTGTAGTAGGTTACGAAAATGAACGTGGTAGTTTGGGATAAGTAAATTAGGAACAGGGATAGGGTTAGAGTCATGGAAAACATTCTCCCTAACTTGACTCAATATGTAAGTGAAGTTTTTACATCACATATTTGAGGCATCCCTTCTAGACACGACTTCCAAGGGTCCCTATACATAATGCATAGCATGTCACCTTTGACCCCTGTTCTCACTGAATAGATACCATAAAGTACAACGTAAATTCACTCTGTTTCTCATATTCAGTGTTTTGCTCTCTGTGAGTTTAGAGTACACACTGGACGCTTTGGCCTAGGCATAGGGATGTTCGGTTGTTCTAAACTAACCTAAGCTAACTGGCTAACGTTGACTTGGCTTCCTCACTTCGTCCTCAGCTGTCACTGGCAATGCCCATATATCTCCTTCTCTGTCCCCTCCCAATGGCTGCCTCTCTGTCTCCTGCCAGTGATGTCCTATCCTGCGGAGACGTTGCAGATTGGCAACCAGAACCATGTGGAGGACATCCGCTCCTTCCTGGATTCGAGGCACGCTGACCACTACACCGTCTTCAACCTGTCACAGCGCAACTACCGCGGTGCCAAGTTCTCCAACCGGGTGAGAGAAATGGAGAGAGGGTGGGAGAGGGTATGTGTATTACACACCCAGGCTACATTTAATCTGTCGTTCACTCTGCCCCCTCCAGGTCTCAGAGTGTAACTGGCCGTCCCGGCAGGCTCCCAGCCTACATAACCTGTTCGCTGTGTGTAAGAACATGCACAACTGGCTCAAACAGAACCCCAAGAATGTGTGTGTCATCACCTGCTCGGTAAGATGAGAACCAGAGCGGTTATTTAGATTCGTAATAGTCTTCTGCACTCTGTCCTTCCTCCCTTTTTTGTTCTAGTTTTGTCCTGGGTTTGTCCTGTGTTACTGTGGTCCAAGAATAACACAGCTTGGAGTACCTATGCTGCTCCTATTTGTTTCTGTTTCATCTTTAGTTTCTGTCTTTGGCATTGCAAACCTTAAACAAATACAGATGTTGTCTGTATTCAAAAAAGAATAGAAAAATATATTACCATTAAATGAATACTGGATTGTCAATTTGGTGCATCAAAAATAATTACGAGTAGATAAAACGTTATAAAATCTGTAAGTGTACTGCACGTTTTTAACTGGGGAATTCAACTGTGTTGAACACATTTAGTTTCTAATAATTTGTCAAAATCTCAATCTGATTGATCTGCAATCACACCTATTTATATCTCTGGATATGTTCATTAAACAAAAGAAATATCTCATAAAACAAAGATATATTTAGACACTGTCTGCGTAACAGTACTCACTGTGACAGATATGTGACTCCCAGTTTAAAACAGAGGTGATGTTTGTGCTACAGCACAATTTCAACCCCTTGCCACTAAACGCCATGGGGGATCGCGCAAACGTAGGGTAGGCCGCTTTGAAGCGGCAGGGCTTTAGGAGGGAGAGACTGAAAGGTGGTGATGGACGGGTCATGGGTGGCTCAGGGGTGGAAGGTGTTGAGCCAAGGAGCAATACTGTCGCTGCCTCGTTCTCCCTCTAAAGGACGGCCGCGCTGCCTCAGGTGTACTGGTCTGTGCCATGTTCTGCTTCTGCCACCTCTTCACCGATCCTGTGCCCGCCATGCAGCTGCTTAGCGCCAAGAGACCCGGCTCAGGCCTCTGGCCCTCGCACAGGAGGTAGGGTACACAGTGTTTGTCTCTTTGTGTGTGTGTGTGTGTGTGTGTGTGTGTGTGTGTGTGTGTGTGTGTGTGTGTGTGTGCAGGCGTTCCTTTTTGTGTTTATGCTAATTGATTGCTAATAATTGCAGTGGAAAACAAATCAGTAACAATGCTAGTCAAATCAAATGATCCATGTCAACATTCTTCACCTCCCTGACTGTGAGGTATGTTAGAGATACATAGAACCTTCTTTCCTCCTATTTACAATGTTTTCCCACGGCTGAGTTTCAGGGCATGGTTTTATTATACCAGCCTTTTTTTCCTCCGATTGCTGATTAGGTAGAATCCCAACGAGGTGGCAGGTGTGCAAAAGCCAGTCAATCAAAACTGACGCGCGATTTTGACAAGCTGTTTTCTGACTTTTCCACACAAAAAATACACAGCGTACAAATACGTTTCTAGTAGATAACTTCAAAACTATTCCACCCCCTGTATTCCTGTATATTGATAGCTGGTTTTCAGGCATTATACACATTGCTCAGGCGTGTTTGGTGTGCGGCGTAACCATGGGTATGTTTCTCTCTCCGGTCTAGGTACATAGGCTATGTGTGCAACATGGTGTCAGAGAAGCCCTCCCTGCCCCACTCCAAGCCGCTGGTGGTCAAGGCAGTCACCATGAGTCCCGTACCTTGCTTCAACAAACAACGCATCGGCTGCAGACCTTTCTGTGAGGTCCTCATAGGGGAGACGAAGATCTTCTCTACGGCACAGGACTATGAGAGGATGCGGTTGGTACACACACACACACACACACAACTATACTTGTATGTGAATGTTTTTTGATCCAATCCTATATTCCCTCATCCATAACTCTAAAACTAACCTCATCCTTACCCCTAAATCCCAATATAAACCTTATCTTAACCCCAAGATGAAAATAGCCTTAAAAGAGGACTGGCTCTGATGATTTGCTGTGGCGCACAACACTTGTAAAGACTGGTTGTCATGAGAACAGTAGTACACATCCACACATACACGCACCATCTCTGACTATCATTTCTTTTTCCTGTCTGTCGGCCTGTATCTCAGAGAGCACAGGGTTCAGGAGGGGAAGGTGGTCTTTCCTCTCGGTGTCAAGGTCCAAGGTGACGTGGTCATCTCTGTCTATCATATGAGGAACACCATCGGAGGACGACTGCAAGCCAAGGTACTAGCCTAGTGTAGCAGAGACCAGCGAGTGCTGCGCAATGATTGGATACCTCACTCCCCGACGCCTTAAGAGGCGCTCGAGCGACAGACGCTAGGGCACATGGGTTTTAGCTTCCTCTGCTCGAGCAGTCGACGCCCATCCTGAGGACCCGTGTTTGAGTAGGACCTGTTACACTAGCACGCTAACAATGACACTCACGTAGATCATGGTACACTATGCTACGGGAGGTGATGTTTGTTCTGATGCATTGACAGTAACGGGCTGAGATTACGCTCTGGGAGTTACTGAGATACTGGATTACAGTCTAATCTGACAGAGGGTGTAGGATCTTCATGGAATCGTCGGTCCCCGCCGGTCATGTCTTTACATTGTCTATGTTGGAAACGCTTGTTCTTCCTAATAACTCAGTGAATTCTGGTGGGTGTTTGCAGGTGTCTAACACCCAGATATTCCAGATCCAGTTCCACACAGGCTTCATCGCTCTGGGCACCACAGTGTTAAAGTTTACAAAGTGAGTACCTGTTTCCTGTGTCTTCAGTTAATGTGTTCAGTATTATGTCATGTTGAAAGGTAAGTGTATGTCGTGTTATGGACAATGGCTTTTTTGATATAAAGAATTAAGAACTCTATCTGACACACACACATTTCTAGGCCCGAGCTCGATGCCTGTGACTCCCCAGAGAAGTACCCCCAGCTGTTCCATGTGTTGGTGGACATTGAGGTGGAGAGTACAGACAAGCAGAAGGACCTGACCCCACCCTGGGAACAGTTCCCTAATAAAGACCTCATCCCCAACGTGCTGTTCTCCTGTCACCAAGAGCACCAGGACGCACTTGCCATCGCAGGTAAGGGGAGGACAACACACGGATAGACGTACACACACACACAAAGGTACACACACAGTACAGATGGTCAATCACACATATTCAGAGTCACAGATGGACGCTGTTTCAGTCCAGATGGGCGCGCGCGCACACAAACGCATATACATTTATACACATAGGCACATGCACACACATACCCCAGCTTGTATGTACACACAGATACAAATATGCAAACAAATTCACAATGATGAGCGGGGACAAGTGGGCACACATAAACAGACAGGTCCACTGACATGATGTACTCACCCAAATAGAATCTAGGTACACAGACACTCACAGGAGTACCGAAGGGCTGCTGGTGAAGTCTATGCTAATGTTGCCTTCATTCTCTCCTTCCAAGATGAGATGGAGGGACTGGATTTGGAGGGTAAGATCTAGAGTAGAAGAGATAGCGACACTAGCGACCATAGTTAGAGGAAGTCAGCTCCTCGGTGCAGACAGCTTGCATGATGCGTGTCTTTAGATTAGCCAAGTCACTGCTGCGGTGGCTAGCAATGTGGATGGCTTTAGCAAGTCTCCTGTACAATAACTTGTGGAAAACGAACACATCGACTCAAGGCTTTCCTGATGTGACCTGCTGCTTATCTCTCTCCCTCCCTCTGTCCCGTCTCTGACCGTTGTAGAGCCCAGCCGATCCCAGGGCGGTCCGGAAGGCCGTCCTCATGGGGAGGAGAGTGAGCCTTCTGATGATGAGATGCTGTCTCTGTCCAGCCAGCAGAGCAACGCTAGTGTAGAGAAACCCGGAGGGGCCCAGCCTGGCTCCAGGGGCCCCAAACGACCAGAGCCGCCCCAGGTCCCTGTGGCTGCACCTCCACTCCCAGAAGAGGTGGACCTTCTCGGCCTGGATGGGGCTTCTGTGAATCCCCCATGTCCCTCTGCCCCGCTCCCCACCACCACAGACCTGTTGGGGGATCTGTTTGGGGCCTCCCCCCAGCCGGGGAGCGGGCCTGCTTCGGCCCAGTCCACCCCCCAGAAAGTACCCCCTCCTTCCACGTCCTCCTGTCCTTCTCCAGGTACGTAGTTACTGATCAGACCCTGAGGTTAATAACGCTTATGAATTGAGCGGTAACGCTGGATGCTTTTCTCTCCGTCCACCCAGCGTTTGACCCGTTTGGGGCTGGTCCGATGCCCAAGCCACAGGAGCTGATGGGTTCCTTCCTGGCTCCAGCAGGTAACCTCGGTAACCTGGGGCAGCCTGCCCCCCTCCTGCATGCAGCTCGTTCGCCATCCCCCACTATGCAGAACACTGGCATGGGTGAGGCATGACTACACTGCATCTGTAGAGGCAACGTAAATCCACCATTCTTTCACTGTATCCATGACACTGACGTTCCAGCCATTCTGTTGGGTAATGGACATACTGTATATGCACGCTCATAATCTGTATATTAAATATTTCATTATTTAATATTTTTCTGGATGGATCTTTGCCGTTAAGGCATTAATGATGTAATTAGTTGCCTCAATGATGAATGCATAGCAACATTTCATGTTTTGAGAGGACATTGAGCAGGGTTAGTGCTTTTCCCCTAAAACTTTTCTCTAACCTAGGGCTGCACAATTAATCGAAAAATAATCTATATTGCGATATTGACATGTGCAATATCCAAATCGCCAACTTACGTGATTTTCAGCTCCAAAAAAGGTGAATGATATGCGCTTCACATGAGGCAACGGGCATCGTTGCATCGTATAGTTGTGCTCATAATTTTGCATACCCTGGCAGAAATTGTGAAATTTTGGCATTGATTTTGAAAA
Source organism: Esox masquinongy (assembly GCA_016801175.1). Lineage (NCBI taxonomy): Eukaryota > Metazoa > Chordata > Actinopteri > Esociformes > Esocidae > Esox > Esox masquinongy. The sequence goes on along the minus strand of JACXGI010002352.1, from coordinate 17,051 downwards.
TATGACTGATCATGCAAAAACACAGTGTTTTATTTAAGGATAGTGATCATATGAAACCATTTATTATCACATAGTTGTTTGGCTCTTTTTTAAATCATAATGATAACAGAAATCACCCAAATGGCCCTGATCAAAAGTTTACATACCCTTGAATGTTTGGCCTTGTTACAGACACTCAAGGTGACACACAGGTGAAAATTAAAGGTGAATTTCCCACACCTGTGACTTTTTAAATTGCAATTAGTGTCTGTGTATAAATAGTCAATGAGTTTGTTAGCTCTCACGTGGATGCACTGAGCAGGCTAGATGCTGAGCCATGGGGAGCAGAAAAGAACTGTCAAAAAACCTGCGTAACAAAGTAATGGAACTTTATAAAGATGGAAGATATAAAGATGGAAGATTAAAAGATATTCAAATCCTTGTAAATACCAGTCAGTACTGTTAAATCACTTATTAAGAAGTGCAAAATTCGGGGATCTCTTGATACCAAGGCAAGGTCAGGTAGACCAAGAAAGATTTCTGCCAAAACTGCCAGAAGAAGTGTTCGGGATACAAAGAAAAACCCACCGGTAGCCTCCAGAGAAATACAGGCTGCTCTGGAAAAAGATGGTTGTTTCAAGGAGCACAATACGATGATACTTCAACAAAATTGAGCTGCATGGTCCAGTTGCAAGAAAGAAGCCTTTACTGCGCCAATGCCACAAAAAAGCCTGGTTACAATATGCCTGACAACACCTTGAAACATCTCACAGATTCTGGCACACTGTAAGAGTGACGAGACCAAAATACAGCTCCAGAAAAAATTAAGAGACCACTGCACCTTTTTCTTTCCTTTCCAAAAAAGTCAAAAAGTAAGGTTTTGAGTGAGGAACAGAAGGGTGTAAAATTAAGAGACCACTGCAAATTGAACACATCTGTTCCTCACTCAAAACATTCCTTTTCAACTTTTTTGGAAAGGAAAGAAAAAGGTGCAGTGGTCTCTTAATTTTTCCCGGAGCTGTAGAGCTTTATGGTCACAACCATAAGCACTATGTTTGGAGAGGGGTCAACAAGGCCTATAGTGAACAGAATAAAATCCCCACTGTGAAGCATGGTGGTGGCTCACTGATGTTTTGGGGGTGTGTGAGCCCTAAAGGCATGGGGAATCTTGTGAAAATGAATGGCAAGATGAATGCAGCATGTTATCAGAACATACTGGCAGACAATTTGCATTCTTCTGCATGAAAGCTGCGCATGGGACGCACTTGGACATTCCAGCACGACAATGACCCTAAGCACAAGGCCAAGTTGACCCTCCAGTGGTTACAGCCGAAAAAGGTGAAGGTTCTCAAGTGGCCATCACGGTCTTCTGGCCTTAGTATCATCGAGCCACTCCGGGGAGATCTCAACCGTGCGGTTCATGCAAGACGACCAAAGACTTTGCATGACCTGGAGGCATTTTGCAAAGATGAATGGGCTGCTATACCACCTGCAAGAATTCAGGGCCTCATAGACAACTATTACAAAAGACTGCACGCTGTCATTGATGCTAAAGGGGGCAATACACAGTATTAAGAACGAAGGGTATGCAGGCTTTTGAACAGGGGTCAGTTCATTTTTCTCTTTGTTGCCATGTTTTGTTTTATGATTGTGCTATTCTGTTATGATGTACAGTTGAATGTGTATCCCATAAGAAATAAAAGACATGTGTTTTGCCTGCTCACTCATGTTTCCTTACAAATGGCACATATATTACCAATTCTCCAAGGGTATGCAAACTTTTAAGCACAACTGTACGTCCGTAATTATTTTTCTTGCGGGTGCTGTTGGTATTTTTGTAGATTACTTAAATACCTGGACTAATTTTCTTTAAATACCTGATGGTTTTTCAATGTTAGTTTGAGTTAACACTGCAACTGCTAGTGAAGACGTCTGCTTCAAGTTAGCGAGTGGCACAAAGATATTGTCCCACATAAACAACAGCATGGTTATTAAACGTTTTGGCTTCAATGTCGGCGCCTACAAACAAACTTACTGTGGGAGTAAATATACCTCAAAGGTTGAGAAGTTTTGCCTAACCAGCTATGGCAACGGCACAAACATATCAAATGCTGCAAACGCCATTGCATTTAAGAAGCAGTTAAATGAAGAGTTCGACACAGGCTGCACCTTCAAATAGGTAAAAAGTATAAAATAGAAAACACTGAACTTTAACTCGATTTTGATTCATTTTAATAGCACATTATGTAGGTCATGATCTCTATTTTAAAGTGAGATTATCTACACTGTTTATACCCATGTTTGAAAATCGCAAATCATAACCATAATTGCAATATTTGTCAAAGAAATTGCAATTCAATATTTGGTATCTTTATTTCCTCCAGTAACAGTTTGTCAACTGTGTTTTATGAAAAACTACTCAGAAATTTCTAGACAGAGCTATGAAGGGTTGCCCATCCAAGATATCATAATTATAGTTTTAACCATGTTTTGAGGCTCTACAGTGTTTACATAGTTAACAAACATTTTGGGTTCTGACAGGTTGTCTCGGCTGGAATTAGCTAATGAATGAACATCAATGATTTTACAATAGTGTGACTCTGGCATGTTGTGTGTTTCTAGCATGTTTGTTGTGTGGTTACTGTAAATGTGTGACGGCTGCATGATTTCTGTGAGATCTGTCTGTCGCAACCCTCTACAGGTTCCCCCAGAAAATGGAAAAATCTGTTTTTAAGAAGTCATCTTCAACCTGAAAACGCTTGTTGGAACACGTCTCAGATGTGTCTTTTCAGCTGCTACATAAGTTTAGTCTGTCTGATGTTTCTGTGCTCTGATAGGCCGGAGCTCCCCTGTACCGCCCACCCCCCCTGTGGTGACCATTCAGCAGCCTCCCAATGCCATGGGAGGATGGGACTGGAAGAAACCAGTAGCTCCAGGTACACACATATTTTACGTTTTTATAGTCCTGTCACCCTAAAATGTATTCCCATTCAAAATGTTTTTCTCCCTAACCTGTAAACCAGTCCCGAACTTTAACCCCAAAAACCTAACCTTAAATCTCCTAACCCGTAACCCTAATTCATACCCTAGTTTTAAAATGAAAATGTTGGCCTTGTTTTGTTATCCATCCGGGGATTTTTGTTCCTCGTCAGGATAGTAGAATGTGAACAGACACACATACACATCTTTTCTCATTTATAACTTATGCACTGACGTTGTTCTGGGAACAGAGGAACTACATACCAAATGCCATGAACGACATAGAATTACACTATCTGGAGTTGTTAGCTGCCAATTAGCAAGCATGAATGTGTAGCAGAGCCCCCTGCTGGTTGTTTGATGTTGTGTCTTGTGTTAGGAGGGGGGTTCGGTATGGGCAGTAAGTCAGCCAGTACCAGTCCTACCGGGTCAGTCCACAGCACCCCCACACACCAGGTCAAACCAAATACCCTGGACCCCTTCGCCGACATTGGAAACCTGGGTGGCAGTCTGGGAGGTCAGTGACGGTTTTCAATACTGCATATGGATGCTTGAAAAGATCTAATGTCATATTATGTCATTGTCATGGTTACCTTATAGTCATTCGCCGGATGATCAGTGTTGATTCCTTCTTATAGGAGGACCTTGCTTCTCCAGTAAGCCCACCACCCCTACAGGCACCACCCCTGCCTTCCCCCCCATGGGTTCCCCGTCACGGCCGCCTCCATCGCCCCAGCATGGCGGAGGGTGGCAGGCCAATACAGGATTCCCCTCCTGGCAGCCTGGCGGCGGTGGTGGACAGGCTGGTTGGCAGCCCCAAGCCCAGGGTGGCCCAGCCCCACAGCCCAAGCCCAGCCCCAGCCACTCCATACCCCATACCTCCCCGTCCAACAGGCCCAACTACAACGTCAGCTTCTCCGCCATGGGAGGAGGTGCTGCTCCCAACGCAGCGGGGAAACCACAGCCCAACATGGGTGAGTCAGTGGCAGACTGGGAGGCTGGTGACTATGCTGCTGTGTTGGGATTTGTAGTCCTTTGTGATAAGACCGCACGCACACTATGTTGTATTGTAAGTGGGTGATATGTCCTTTCTACCAGGTTCCAAGCCCAAAGTGGCAACAGCTAACTTTGATGACCTGCTGTCTGGTCAAGGCTTTGCTGGAGCCAAAAAGAAAGAAGGTCCCAGGACAATAGCAGAGATGAGGAAGGAAGAGATGGCTAAAGAGATGGACCCTGAGAAACTCAAGGTAGTTTTGCAGTGGTCAATCACTAGTCTGAAACTGAAGGTTGTTTTACAGTGGCCAATCTCTAGTCTTAAACTGAAGGTTGTTTTACTGTGGCTAATCTCTAGTCTTAAACTGAAGGTTGTTTTACAGTGGCCAATCTCTAGTCTTAAACTGAAAGTTGTTTTACAGTGGCCAATCTCTAGTCTTAAACTGAAAGTTGTTTTACAGTGGCCAATCGCTTGCACTTTGACCAAGATTTGGAGTGTTTGGGGAGGGTGATCTCTCAAGAAAAGATACACATCTAAAGAAGGCCTGTGACATTTCTGTTGTGAGATCCCTTTTCCTCTGACCCTGGCTCTCCCCAGATTCTGGACTGGATCGAGGGTAAGGAGCGCAACATCCGGGCCCTGCTGTCCACCATGCACACAGTGCTGTGGGAGGGAGAGACCCGCTGGAAGCCAGTGGGCATGGCTGACCTGGTGACCCCAGAGCAGGTCAAGAAGGTCTACCGTAAAGCTGTGTTAGTTGTCCATCCAGATAAGGTGAGATGGAAGGATTTGCTGCAAAGTTTAGAATACACACCTACCGTAAACAAGCTAGCACACATGCCTACTCACATACACACACACTCTCTGAAGTTGCATCACTATATGACAATAAGAGGGTTTAAAACCAAAACATACTTTTACCGTGATGTCTTTTTCATTGTCACATTTTTCTGAAAATTGACACCAGTTGCCATGCAAAATGTAATTATTGCTACAGTAAAATCTAGCATATTATCCCACAATGAACACAAAAAGACTGCAAATTCTAGAAGGGACAGTACAAAACCCACATTTCCCATTTCATCTGTACAGTAAATGACAGTGCTGTTTTCCATTCCTCCCAGGCCACGGGACAGCCCTATGAACAATATGCCAAGATGATTTTTATGGAACTGAATGATGCCTGGTCAGAATTTGATAGCCAAGGACAAAAAGCACTCTACTGAGCCGAGAGAGTTCCTGCTCACCTTCTGTGACCCACCTTGTGATCCATAATCCAGCCCCATCAGGTCTGTGGTTCCCACCTCCTTCTCTCTTCCGTTCCGTGGACTCCGTAGAGACTTCAGTAGCCAGACTAACAGTGTAACCGTGTTAGGAAAACAGATGCCTACAGCAAGCATCTGCTGGTGGAACTGTCCAACAAAAACTGGTCAAGCTTATCCCACATGTCCTAGCAGAGTCCTGAACCAACCTGAACACAGCATCATTCAGCTGTCTGTGGATGTCAGCAGAGATGAATACACCAGACACAGATTATAAGGACTTACCTGTAGTTCCAGTGTTGTTAGCCAGGTGGTATGTTGTAGCCAGGATGTATACAGGACTTTATGAACAGGGCTCGCCAAGGATGAAGACAATGTTCTACACACTGTCACCTGTTTGATTTGGAACAAAACATCTGGGCTGGGATTCCTTTAAATCTGCCATAGCAATGTTTACACCGTGTCTTCATTTACAATATTCGTCAACTAAACGTACATAACATTCACATAACATGTATATCCACTATTACATTCACACCGCAATAGGAATCATGAGCTGAGATAGGGTCTGGTTGACATTTGTCCTCGGCAGCTTTAAGGGTACAGCAAATATCATAGTAGACGGTAACCTAAGCGTGAGATTGCAAAGTATTGAGCTGGATCAAATGTGCTTCCGCAGGACTCCAGCTGAGAGCTACCCAGATAATTATCAAGGGTAACAAGTACTGTTGTGACTCATACATCAAGGCCTACAGGTTTTTGTCACATAAAAGAGACTCAGTGGGTTTTTTTTAACTGGTTGATTCATGTGTTTATTTATCCTTAGTCTTAAAAAAAATGTACGTCTTTTTTTGTCTAAAGACTGATTCCAGCCTTCAGTCACCCTAAAGGTACTCACTGTCCTCTAAGGAACCATGGAATGTAAAGGATATTGAAAAATGATCCCATATCACACTACTGTACTCATGTAGGAACTAAACAGTTGCTGCTAATGTTTCATTAAGCCTATCAACATAATTTTATAGTGTATTACATTTTAATAATGTTAATTTATTGACCTTTACTGTCAGATGTTTGAATCTTTCTCTGATGCTTTTTTTTCTCTCCCAAAGATGTTTTTATTTTTATTTCTTCAGATTTTTTGTTGTAGGTTACAATATTGTGCTATCTCTCTGCTGTCTCCAGCTGAAGAATTTTCTATTGAATAATGAGAAATTCATGTTGTTTCCAGATGGGTGTTTCAAAACAGCCCATTAAGCGAAGTGGGGCTTTGCGTTCACATTTGTTGGAAGCTTATCTTTTCTGCATGCACTGACTGGGACCACTAATGAAAGAACTTGGAAGTTTATCTTGGTGAACATGGCGTCATTTCATAAAACATGCTCATGATTCTGGAGTTTGTTAAACCGCTATCCAGACCATAACATGGACTCCTCAACACTCTACCCCAGTATGACCTTATGTGACCTTTGTTTCCACTCTTGAAGGATTTCATAAAAACACACAGTACAATGCCTTGTACAATTGTCTTAACATACTAAAAATTGCATATCAATGTTTAGGTTGGTTCTCTTTATCTGTGTGGACCATTTAGCTAAGAGAGAGAGCGAGAGAAACTGCACAGATATTTAATATGATACAAACATCCCCCAGTTTTTGTTAGACCTCTTGCATACTGACATTGTCAACCATTTCCTGGATTGCTGCTTTATCTGGTGACTATACCAATGGCAGGAGCTGTGGCTGTGTAGTATGCACCGTATGTATGTAGACTGAGGTTAGTGTGTGTGTGCGTGCGTGCGCGTGAGAGATAATCCCTATATGCTCCCTATAACCCATATAGGCCCCTCGCTGACTGAAATCTCTGTCAATCTGCAATCTTAAGGCAATGTTAAAAAGCTAACCTCTATACACATAGTGGATGTGTGTTGTTGGAACTGTTGTACGTATGTGAGGATGTGATACAATTTGGATACAACTACCGTATGTGTTTGCTTGTCTGCTGTAAAAGTATTACTACTAATAGTGTACACTTCTGTTACTGTGTTGTTCTTCTGGGTTCTGTTCACCCCAACAGGATGTACATAGTGATGAAGTGCAATGCACAAATAAATAGAGAAAAACAGACTGAGAAACAACAAACTAACTGTGCGTCTCCTTTAATTTGTGGAACAAAATTATTTTCCTACAGATTATTCTGCAGCTGTAGGGCCATAGCCCATTCTGGGACTTTTGTGTGACTCAAAATCTAAGTCCAGTCAAGATTGTTATACTTAATTACCAATATATTTATACCGTATATGAATGTATATTGTATTTGTGAAGACATACTTATGGTAGATAACAGTAATCACGTCTAGAATCACATGTTGACCGCTAGAGGGCACCGATTTCCTCCGTCCTGTTTGTCATGCAATAGGGAAAGTGTAGATGTGGAAATATAGTTGGTGTTACTTAATGTAAAACTATATTCAATAATAAACTGAATACATTTATTTATCTGAGTCCTATAATTATTTAAGAATGCTGAGATCCTAAACATATTCTAGAGGTAATCATTAAGCTAACACCCCTTGGGTCAACAATAACTTAAAGGGATAGTTTGTCCAAAAATCATATTTGGGTAACAGTCCACTTACTTGCTAATGATGCTAATTACGGACTGGGACAGAGCTGAATAAAGGATTACTTTTTGCCTTCAGGAACAACTCGGGCTAAGTGGACTTTCCCTTTGATAAATCCTAGTACTCAATGGATGCCTTTTTTCCATCGCCAGAACTAGTTCCTGTATAAACACGCACGAACCAGGCACGAACCAGGCTCATCGGTTCGTATGTGTTAACACAGTGGGTATTCCCACTGCCATGAAAGGATGACGTGGTGTCAGTTGTCGTTCGCCGGAAGATAAATGTGCTAGCAATGATTTTGACAATTTATGCAGGCCACAGATGATGCTTTTTGAAAGTGAAATTGTTGTGAGGCACTCATTTGAGACGTAGCCTATAATGCTGTGTACACATACAGCGCAGAATGTATCGTGCGATAACATAGAAGTTAATGCCTTGGCCACATCAAATACGCAAATTGCGTTATGTATGCGTTCTTTTGTTGCAAGCCCTATCCATATCGCTATGCATTTAGATTTACGACCCATTTAAAAATAGAGTAGATGCTAAAATGTGCAGTTGCCGGGTATCCTGCCCTTTTCAATTTAGAGACATAAATGCTAGAAAATAATGCAAGTAAAGACAGATCTCATCAAATATACTAGGTCAGTAACTATAACTGGCTATACAAACGTTCTGAATGTTTTGCTAAGCTAGCAACAGCACGTTTGTCTGCCACTTGAGGATAACTCCCTAGATACAAGCTCTGTCTGTTCTAGCTACAGAAGCTGTACAGGTAGTTTGAGAGTGAATAGAGCAGTGTATTTGGCAGCTTTCTGTTCGTTTAGTCATTACAATTATAATAATGTAGGCCATACTTTTTACAAATAATATTTAATATATTTTTAATAGATTATATATATATTCACTCAATTCTGTTCTGACAATGCTTTTTGGAAGAGATTATATACCAACTTCAACTCCTGCACCCCCGATAATTACACCAGTGCAGATAAGCGACATTATATAGAATACTGGGATATGGCAAACCACATTATACACAAATGGTAAGTTGTTTAGCTGGTCTTATCAGCGCCCGCATCACGTCATACGTTAGAACACGAAAAGCCACACCCATCATTTGGGGGAATCTCCAGTTCGCCCCCAGTCTAGACAGCCACAAAAAATTTGAGTCTTTCAGCGCACTTTTTGAAGTGGTCAGATAAATAAAATGACAAAAAGGTGTTGTGTCACGGGGTGTAGCTATAATAAGCTCAAATTCCCAGACCTTGTTTTTTAGCAGTCTGAATAAAAAAAACTGAGGACAAAAACAGCCACAAAGCTGAGTGCTCTGACTCCTGACCATCAAATGATAATGTCTCAGGTAACTTCAGCTTCGTCACAAACTTGTGTGTACACTTCTTTACAGGTAAGAAACATCAATAATGATTGCATTAGACAGGATGGAGATGTGTTTTGAACTTTTCGTTTCCAGTAGTATTTAGTCAACATTTAGGCCTACTGCGTCATCGTAGCCTCTTCGCTCACGACTTACCAGTGTCAGTGCCAGTACAGTATTATGTACTCAGTCCAAGTGAAAAAGCTAATTTAATCTTCTGTTAACGTTACTGATTGTAACTCAAGTCAGAAATTGTAACTGATTATAAACTAAAGGGTGTAGTGAAACCCATCATCAAACATTCTAAAAATATGTTTCCTACTGTATAAATGAATGAACAATGAATTAATGAAATTATCTGGAGATTCAGATTATATCTGAAAATCTTTATTCAGAAAAAGATACGTTATTGATGTCAGGATGTGAAACCTCTGGGCATAAATTTGTCCATAACTTGTCTGGCAGGGTGAAGGGGAAGCCCTACAGTATCCAATTTATTTAAAGGTACCTTATGCAGCATTTTCCATATCACAATATCGGATAATAACCCTTATAGATGCATCTCAAAAAATGTTAATATCATGGAAAAGTAAATTTGTTCCCCGTAATTCAAATCAAAAAGTGACACCTTCAAAAATGTCTGGCCTTTTTGGTTTCAATCTTGATGATTACAGCTTACAGCTCATGGAAATCAAAAATCCAGTATCTTAAAATATTAGAATAAAAAATGCATAATTTACAAAATTTGCAATTTACAGAAATGTCAACCAAAGAAGAGCTCTAATCAGCTAATTAACTCCCCGAGCCTTCAATCTCTCACTCCGGTTCAGTAGACACAACCACAATCATGGGGAAGACTGCTGACTTGACAGTGGTCCAGAAGACACTCATTGACACCATCCACGAGGAGGGTAAACCATAGAAGGTCATTACTAAAAGGTCTGGCTGTTCGCAGAGTGCTGTGTCTAAGCATATTCATGGAAAGTTGACTGGAAGGGAAAAGTGTGGTAGGAAAAGGAGCACAAGCAACAGGGATGACTGCAGCCTTGATAGGATTGTCAAGCAAAGCCGATTCAACTTGGGGGAGCTTCACAAATAGTGGACTGAGGCTGGAGTCAGTGCATCAAGAGCCACCATGCACAGACGTGTCCAGGAAATGGGCTACAAGTGTTGCATTCCTAGTGTCAAGCCACTCTGAACCAGAGACAACGTCAGAAGCATCTCACCTGAGCCAAGGAGAAAAACAACTGGACCATTGTTCAGTGGTTCAAAATCCTCTCTTCAGATGAAAGTACATTTTGCATTTCATTTGGAAATCAACGTCCCAGAGTCAGAAGGAAGAGTGGAGAGGCACAGAATCCAAGTTGCTTGAAGTCCAGTATGAAGTTTCCACAGTCAGTGAGGATTTTGGGTGCCATGTCATCTGCTGGTGTTGGTCCACTGTGTTTTATCAAGTCCAGAGTCAATGCAGCCGTCTACTAGGAGATTTTAGAGCACCTCATGCTTTCATCTGCTGACAAGCCTTATGTAGATGCTGATTCCCTTTTCCAGCAGTACTTGGCACCTACCCACAGTGCCAAAATGGTAACTGGTTTGCTGCCCATGGTATTACTGTGCTTGATTTGCCAGCCAACTCGCCTGACCTGAACCCCATAGAGAAACTATGGGGTATTGTCAAGAGGAAAATGAGATACACCAGAACCAACAACACAGATGAGCTGAAGGCCGCTATCAAAGCAACCTGTAAGCCGTAATCATCAAGATTGAAACAAAAAAGGATTGAAATGTTTCACTTTATGTGTAATTAATCTAGAATATACGAAGATGTTACTTTTTGAATTACGGGGAAAAATGAACTTTTCCACAATATTCAAATTTTTTGAGATGCACATGTATATATCATCAGCTAATGTTAAAAAAGAGTATCTGGCAGAGAGTCATGACTGACATTATCCCCACTGCCTTGGTTGCAAGTAATGTGGAAGGCTGGGACATTCATACGCATCTTTTGGTCTTTGAAAAGCGCTATATAAATATAACGCATTATTACTGGGGCTTGTGCAGCAAAAGCCCCAGGTTAGTTCTTCGACATACTTCATATTATTATTATTACTATTCTTTGGAATGCTACTCCTCCTACACCGTTTGAGCTAGAAACTTCGTTCAAACTTTAAAACGTGTAGACTGGTCTGGATTAAGTTGCTTACCTACAAGTTTTTGATATATTTTATAATTTTTTAAATATTTAACTTTTATTAAACTTTTAAAACTTCATTGACTTGAATCGGATTTCTTCGGAATTCTGAAGTTTCCATTGTTTACACTCCAACATTCTAATGACTTTTTGAAAAGTCACAGTTGTCGCAAACAACCTACTTCTAAGACCTTTCCAAGCTACTTAGAGAAAAATGTAAAAGATTGTGAGCGTCCTCACATACTCGGCTATTGTAATGTGAAAAAATGACAAAAGAATGTAATTCAGAACAAAAGTTACAGCGATTTAAGAAATGAATTTAACAAAATTTCACACAACTTTTTACAAATATCTGCAATTTGGACCACTTTGCAAATGAGACAAAAAGTTAGTGTTTCATATATTCGTCTACTTCTCAGCTAGTTGAATCAGAAAAAAAAAGAACGAAAATATCTCTTACCAAACTTGAGATGTTGCAACCACGGTAACCATAGCAATGGGTTTTTTAGCTGCTGTTTAACACACTTTCCTAACAAGATAGACAAAAAGTTAGTGTTTCATATATTCCACTACTTCTCAGCTATTTAAATCAGAAAGAATAATGCAAATATCTCTTACCGAACTTGAGATAATGCAACTTGAGTAACCATAGCAACAGGATTTTCCCCAACTTTTTAAAAAACATCTCAGCTCCAATAGAAAGTACTTTCTGAATCAGATCCACCAACATGGAGGAAATTAAGTGTAGATATACTTCTCAGTTATTTAAAGCAAAAATTATTTTGAAAATATCTCTTACCAAACTCGAGCTACTTCAACCGGAGTAACCATGACAACAAGATTTTTTCCTACTTTTCAAAAACAGCTCCAATGGAAAGTACTTTCTGAATGAGACACACCAACATGGAGGAACTTAAATATTGACATACTTCTCAGCTATTTAAATCAAAAAGAAATTTGAAAATATCTCTTTCCAAACTCGAGATATTACAACCGAAGTAACCATAGAAACACAATTTTTAGCAATATTTCCCAAATAGCTACAGTTTAAACCCATTTTCAAAGCAAGGCAGAGAAAAACTACAATTATTTTATATATTCCTCTACTTCCCAGCTATTTAGATCAGAAACAATTGCAAAAATCACTTTTACCAAAATCGAGATATTGCAACCGCAGTAACCACAGCAATGCGTTTTTTAGCATTATTTCCCAAACAAATGCTGTTTAACCCACTTTCCCAGCAAGATAAACATAAATCATGAATATTTCATATATTCCACTACTTCTCAGCTATTCCAATCAGAAAATTTTAAAAAAACATCTCATAACAAGCTTGAGATATTGCAACCTCAGAAACCATAGCAACATGATTTTTAGCAATACTTCCCAAAAATCTGCCGTTTAACCCCCTTTCCCAGCCAGATAGCCAAAAAGTACAAGTAATTCATATATTCCTCTATTTCTCAGCTATTTAAATCTGAAAAAAATACTAAAATATCTCTAACCAAACTTAAGATACTGCGACTGGAGTAACCATACCAACAGGATTTTTTGCTACTTTTACACAAACATGGATATCAGCTTTCAAAGACTTTTCATACTTTAAAAACGTATAATTGTTCAAAGTTTGGAATACCAATGAACCAGCTAAAACTTACTTTGAAAGCTTAGAAGCAAGCCCCAGTAACTTTACTTGTAAAGTTCAAATCTAGTTATTCATTATTCTTACTATGCTGTAAGCCCATGAATGTGTGTGAGGTCAGGGCCAATGACAGGCTTTGAGTGCTGATACACTGAGTTACAAATACCCACTATTTCTGAAGAAGCAATTGCGGACGCACGCCCTACCAGCGGAGGATATTGCAAAAGTAATAAGAAACAAAAATATATGGAGGCAAAGAGAGCGTCCGCTAAAACATGGAGTAATCTTGATTTGCCATTCATCAGATGGCGGCAGATGAAGTTTGAGAAATTGATAAAGAGCGATGCAGAGTTGGCCACCTAATGTTACACCACAGGTGATGTAACATTAGATACATAATTTATTAAGCTAGCTAGCTAGTCAAAGAAAGCTATCTGTACTGCTGCAAGATTGTTATTTCGCTAGATATCAAAACTATTTTATTTAAAAATGAAAGAAAGTTTGATTAATTCAGCTGCTGAAATGGCGAGAACAGGTGTTTGTAGCTAAATGCTTTTGGTTAGCTTGAGAATAATAGTTGCATGATTTATCATTCTACGGTATGTAATATATATAACGTTTTGAACCAACACTGAATCGTAGGAGCTAACTAGCTATGTAGGAGTGAAAAATTAGGAGTGGTCTCTTAAATTTTTCCAGAGCTGTATATATATTAATTTAATCTTATTGTCTTCTATGGAATGTACGTAATATAGTAGAACGTAATGAACTGACACTGAATCGTAGGAGCTTAACTACAAGCTATGTAGAAATTAGACAGAAGAACGCCCAATGCTGCTTACCTGAGACGCCATCATAACACAGGCTGAATCTCAGATCGCATACTTGCATACTATATATGCCAGATTAATATGCGAGAAGATTAGTATGTCCCAAACCATATTACGCTAAAAATAGTACGCCAAAAGTTCCCGGATGGTCTACTATTTTGGAAGTATCCGTGCATAACCTACTTTTTGGAGTAGCCTCATAGAAAACAACCTCTTGTGCAGTAAAAGAGGGGTTTCCATGATTCTTTCATCCTTTCACTTAATGAAAAACTCAGTTATGATCACCTATATTGATAGCTATTGTATTAATGTCATTTACGTACAGTAAGGAAAAACAAAGGTTGTTGTGCCATGACCTGACATAGTTTTGGCAGTGTGAGGTTCGTCTTCAATCTCGCTAGAATGGGCTCAATTATAATGAATAATGACTAGTATTAAGATACTTCCAAGTAGTAAGATACTAGTATTACTGGCTTGTAAGCAATTCAACGGCCAGTGGCAAAAGCCATACAGTTCATAGATGCTATTTGTGGTGGATGTAAACATCATAAGAAATGTTAGTCAGTTTAACACAATGCTTAATTGTTTCTAGCTAAATATTCAAACCTTGCATGATGTTAATTAATGTGCGACAAAATTATATTTTGAGACGCAATTTCATGACTAGGTAATATGTTCCAATCCGTCCAAGTACTAGCATACTAGTTTACTATACTAAACAGTACGTACTTCATCACCCACGAAATACGTAGGATACTTGCATGCAGAATGCGATCGGAGATTCATGAGACACTGTCCTTCGTAGGTGTCCGCAATGTTGGAAAGAAAGGCTGAACACCATTGGTTGTAGCCAAACTGACACAAAAAATGGATAACCAATGTAGAAGCATCATCCACACCTCCCACGAAAGCCCGCACACAGCTGTGGTGTTAAAGTGCCAATGAAGAACTAGTGTTTCAATCAAAAAAAAAGTTTCAAAAGCAAAAGAAGAAACACTGCAAGCAAAGGGGGCTGTCTAGCCAAAATAGAGTGTGGTTGATAGCCAGTTTTGTTTTTAAATACATTTTCTGTTCTCAAAATATTTTTGGCCCTCTGTTACTAAATATTTGATTGCAAAAACATTTTTTTTTACTTTGAAGCTTCATTTTTGCTTTTAGAACAATTATTTTTGATTGAAAAGAAAAAAGTTTTGCTTTCGACAAAAAGAAACAAATGTACCTCCATACAAGTCCACCAACGTTCCTCCAACTTCCCTGTTGGCCATTCAAAGTTAAATTGTACATTCAGGAAACTCAGAGACAACAATAATTCATTTCTCCCTTGCGGGCACTGAAATATTGCAATGTTTTATTGGTTGACAAGATTAACACTAGGGATGGGCATTGGACCATATTTTACTATCCGAATAGTATGTGTTGTTATTCGAATAGTATTCGGTTAACCGAAATACATGTTTTAAAAACTACCGATAACACGTGAGCGCTACTATATAACGCGCAAAGGACGGGGTGTTGTTCTCAGGTAACATCGGCTCAATGACCGTTCGTGTGACAAAAAAGCGACTGCGTGTATGGAGGAAAACGTGTGGTTGACACACAAAACTACAGAACTAGAAGACAATATTAATCAACACACAACATTGAGATTATTGGATAGAAGAGTCTAGAGAAGCTAGTTAGCTAAGCTAGCCAGCAATACTGTATGCCATTTGCATAACTCGCTGTTTTCTGCACTCTCAACCACCTCGATTCCACAGCTGAACTTTACGTTACGTTTTGTGGCCAAACGTTTTTTTCCGGAGGTAACATTAATTTAGTAAATATATTCCATCTTTCCTTGAATTAGTTGACTTTCATCCACTTGCTAACAGTAGGCTAAGAAGTATATATTGCGTCATTCTGACTGACTGGGCCAGACCACACTATTACTACTTTGATTGAGGAACGTAAACAACAAAGACGTGTGAAGGAGCGCATGTTATAAAAACGACTTAAAACGGTATACTTTTTTAAAATGTCATGGGATATCGTCATATGTACAATTTTTAGATTGGAATTTTAGAAGTATTTAAAAAAAATAACATTCAAGTCTATTTATTTTAACCAAAAAAATACATATACGTAAACAATGGGGGTTAATTGAATATACACAAAAGTATTCGAATACTAAATAAATTTCGGGTATTCGAATATTCGACTATCCGTGCCCATCCCTAATTAACACTGTTTATTGGTCGACATGCGTGACCACCACTTGACAAATTTCATCTTTTGGCACAAGCAATATTTTCTCATCCAATTGGCAATTTTATTTTTATTAATTTCAAGTTATTTTTACTTTTTATGTAAAAATAACTTGAAATAACTTTTATTTTATTTATGTAGTGCAAAAGAAAGGAAGGACATTAAATCTGAGTACTAAGCTAATAACCGCAATGCTAACTGTCAACACAACAACAGGATACAGGAATGTATTCAAATTGAACAGACAAATTCAAATATCCCACTACTGAAACTTGCCGGAGCATACGCAGTTTTGCCTCCAGTGAGATGTGACATAAGTCATTTGTGTGTGCCATAAATCCTAATTGGAATCAACATGCTGGGCTGGCGTCTGTGAAACCCAATGGGCTCTGGCATGGGACCATAATAATGGGACCCACTACAACAAATTAATGATACAAAAACAATTTTATTGCATTGGACTTATCTTGGAAATGTATGGTTTTGAACTGCTATGGTCTTAGGCATTTGGCACTTTGTTTCTACCTATCAAGTCTATAATTAATCTGGCACTGTTGATACTAAATTACAGCATAGGTATACAGTCATTCCTAAATAGTGAAGATAAGAAAAAATAGAAAACCCTGCAGAAAATTTGATTGTGATTCACTGTGTTCTGATGTCACAGATATTTCTCTCACTACTCATCTTCCCACACACTTACATTTAAGTCATATAATCAAGAAGTACAGGTGCTGGTCATATAATTAGAATATCATCAAAAAGTTGATTTATTTCAGTAATTCCATTCAAAAAGTGAAACTTGGATATTATATTCATTCATTACACACAGACTGATATATTTCAAATGTTTATTTCATTTAATTGTGATGATTAAAACTGACAACTAATGAAAATCCCAAATTCAGTATCTCCGAAAAT